>JAJMGV010000061.1:0-77607 GCA_030582695.1 [Candida] golubevii
GTTCCAACGCCTACTAGAACGGTGACTTCCGTGTGGACAGGTGATCATACGACTACTAGAACGGTGATTGGAGATGTTGGTGAACACAACATATTGGTTGTCGAGATTCCTAAAGCTTACCGGACACTGACACGAACCTGGAAGAATCATCCTACGCACACAACCACTGAAGTTGGAGATGAGACTGATATTGTGATTGTGGACGTTCCAACGCCTACTAGAACGGTAACTTCCGTGTGGACAGGAGATCATACGACATCTCGAACGGTCATTGGAGATGTTGGTGAACACAACATATTGGTTGTTGAGATTCCAAAAGCTTATAGGACACTGACACGAACCTGGAAGAATCATCATACATATACAACCACTGAAGTTGGAGATGAGACTGATATTGTGATTGTGGACGTTCCAACGCCTACTATAACGGTAACTTCCGTGTGGACAGGTGGTAATGCGTTATCGTTTGTGATTACTGGGAGCAAGTATGAGCTATCGTCTTTTGAAGACCAGAAGGGAAACTTGAGCCACAATGGAGTTTCCACAATGCCCGAGAGGCTGACTGTATCGGAAAGTGGATGTGAGAGCACATTGAAGTCAAGCGCTCTACCGAGTTTTGAGTCCGGACCAGGAAGCAATCACAAATCATCGAGTATTCCAATTGGTATCTCAGGAAATTTCAATCATATTTTAGATGGCTCGCAGGAGCTAGTTGCAGAATCCTTCAACTGGGCGGACCGAACTATTGCGACAAAGACAGTGATTGGAGCTAAACTGGATAGAATGATACTACATGATCCGGATTCTATCTTATTTGCAGTAGGGATTGATCATTCTGCAGCAACTACGATGACTCTAATCCCCCTGTTCAGAAGTGATTCAATGATGGAAAATTCTCAGCCAGAACCGTCAATCAAGCAAATGTATCATTATGAAGTCTCAGCCTTTGTAACAGAGCCTCTTTTAGATTCGGCACAGAAGAATTTCGACTTGACTGTCTCGCTGAACTGTCCAAGTTCACCGACTGGCGCAGGAGAT
Organism: [Candida] golubevii; assembly: GCA_030582695.1. NCBI lineage: Eukaryota > Fungi > Ascomycota > Pichiomycetes > Serinales > Metschnikowiaceae > Metschnikowia > [Candida] golubevii. Next base: position 1,039 of record JAJMGV010000061.1, read on the forward strand.
GGCGATGTGAAGCTTAAATGCTTGGAACCATTGTGGAAGAGTCTAAACGATTCTTACCATTTTTCTAACCGATTATTCAAAGCAGAAACTTCCAGTACGCTTAAATTCAGATTGAGAAAACACAGCGTTTCGCAATCAAAGCCTTTTGCTCATACCTATAAGGCCCAGCCTGTGCCAACAGAATCAGTGGATTTGGGAATGTTCCCATCATTAAAAGCAGCTCAAAAAGCGCATTTGAGAACCCCAAATTACGTTGTCTCTGAGACTGATATTGTTAGGGGTTATGGAAATGCCACATCTAATGTGGTGCAATATAACTGGGAGCACATTGAAGTGAAATCCTCTTTTTCGAAAATTGAGAAGGCCAATTACGAATTAAACCAGCACCATGCTCCTCTGACTTTGATTCTGATCGGCAAGAAAACGTCGGTCATGGACGCGAGCATTACAAAGCAGTTATTTTCAACGGAAACGAATGAATGGGAAATCAAAGAGACATATACCTATTCTGCAAAGCCCCCGTTAGCTGCAAACTGTAACTCATCGGTGACGAATGGCTCGTTGTCATTGCTTGTATTCAGATCAGGCCATGCATCTCACCACAGACCCTCACTTTTTTACATGGTGGCATTACCTCTTGGGCTCGTTTTATGCTGCAGCTTTTCATATGTCACAAGGACGATTCACCATTTCATTGTGATAATGCTAAAGCCTTGCTTTGTAAATAGCCGTGATGCTCTCAGGGATGCACGCGACCTCTAATCCGAACACGCAGATGATTGCAATCTCCGTGACCGTGAAAACCCCATTAATGATGCTACTTAATTTTGGTGGTGAAGATTTAAAAGGGGAAAAATGAGTGCCAGAGATGAGTAATTTTTTGCAAATTCCAGCTAGCTTGAAAGGTACAATCATTATCCTCCAAGGTCTGCTTATCGGAATATGTCAAAGTATTTATCTCCTCAACTTTTACCAAACGTTCCGTCTGCTCAATTTGAATAGAGAGAACGTACGATCCAAGCCAACTACCATGATGGTGGGGTGAAATCTCGGGTGGGGTGAGGAGAAGAATGGGATGCTTGGGAAGTAGTCTGTTTTCATTACTCAGTGCTCGTCTGGATGGAATGTGGGGGTTTTCTATAAATTAGTTAGTGAAATTAATTTGTTTTGGTCGCACTAATTTAGGGCAGCTACCCGAAATACATGTTTCTTTAAAAAACATATATATATATAAATATATATATCACGATTTAACGGATAAGTTACTTCGTAAGACACGATTTAAAGATGTTGAACGACTGGAGGTAGCACGTGACCTGAGGGAGAATTCTTGGGCACGGTGCGTCCAAGAGGCTGCAGAAAATTTAGGCCTCACGAATGAAAAATGATACTTTGATTCGAAAGTAGAATCCTTCTTAAACTTCGCTACAGAAGCTATGTATCTTCAAACATTGATACTACTATATTGCTTGTGGTTTGGTTACGCATCGAACACATCGTTGTCAGGAATTCGAAAAGATGTGCGCTCCCCCACACACGTACAAGCCGAGCGCTCTCCAGGAAACATCACATGAAAAATAAAAGCACGCGCGTGCAAGCCAGCAGTCCTACAACAGCCAGCATTTTACTTCGGGTTGGTTGACAAGGGCTTCGCTAAGTTTCAACTTTTTCTTATACTTGCTATTTTCTTCATTTCGATGAATTTTTGCACATGTTCTTCATTGGGGGAAAAGAGAAAACTCTGTTCTATATTTGTTTATAGAGTTTGGAAGGGTTGTCAATTTTTATCTTAGAAAGAATGCAGTGCATTTTCACGGGCGCGCTTTTTTTTGTTAAGAAATTTGCAAACAATTGCAGAAGATCAATTTTCATCAGAACTTTCCACGATTTAATTTCAGCATCGGCCAGGCTTTATATATATTCAAAAGTTCTAAGTTTAAAAAAGAGAAAGAAGAAAGCAATCGGATCCTTTTTAAACGTTGGTAGACTAAGTGCATGAGAAGTCCTGGGGTGCATCACCGCCAAAGGATGTTTCAGATAGTGGAATGGAATTGAAACAAAACATAAGAAATGCGTAGATTAATCGTGCAAAGTCTGTATATAGATGCCCAGGCTTAGCCTATATCACCTTGATTCGAGCAATCTCTTTAGACAAGTTGGATGTGTGTTTTGGAGACAAGCCATGCCCCGAGTCACGTGATACCGCCAGCCATTTCCAGAAGCAATCCACGCCTTAATCTTGGCCCCATTGAAGTGCTTGCTTAGAACCAAAAGCGTAGCTGACTTCAGATTCTGGGCGGACATTCTGCCCTTTGTTGGAATAATCTACTGCCGAAACCCTCCTCCGCCATTGTTCTTTTGGGCGCCAACATGCAGGACACTAAAACAGGTCTTGTTCGCTGTGCAGGTGTATTCGAGTACTCATCTTTTGATGTGATTAGAATTAAAAAAAATTATGATGTATGTTAGCCCGAAGCTCCTCTTACATCAAGAATACCGTGGAATCCTTGAAATCGGCTATATCGTGATGCTGAAACGAAAAATTGGGCTTGCCTGTCAGACAAGTGACTGCATATAACCGCCCGCCAGTGCACACTTAACAATGGCGGCAGGCAAACAATAGAAACAACGGCCACCATTTCGAAGGCATGCCAAGGCTGTGCTTGATGTAACGATAACCTAGAGATAATTCCCTATTGATGTCTAGCCAGCATAAGGTGAAATGTATAAATTAGTGACTCTTGGACGTCTTCTTTATGTTTGTCGATCTTTTCTCATCAACCGACCCTTCCAGCCTCTACCACACTCGTTCCAAAGCACTTACTCAGAGGCCAATCCCATCAACAGTTGACCCCATCCACTCATTTAGCCAACCTTAATAACCTTCAATCTTTTTCCCCGAAAAAAATAAAGAAAGACCTCTTCCGATCCTTTTCAAATGTTATCCCAAGTATCGTTCTTGGCACTCGCGCAATTTGCAGCCGTTTGCAGCCATGTGGCATTGGCAGCCGGCGACCTCGATTCACCTACAAATCTTGCAACCAACAATATGAGATTTTCACCTTTCAACAAATTTATGGTAGAGAGAAACTACGGCAAGAGATTTACAGGAGGTGAAAGCGACGAAGAAAACCCAGCCTCTTCCCTTCTGCCTTCTGTATCAATCTCAATTGACCATACTTCCCAGTCAGCAACAGACACGTTAGAAGAGTATGCTACCTCCTCAATCGCTTCAGAAAGCTTTTCTGAAAAAGAGTCTCAGACATACAAAACACTTGAAACACGTTTGGGCTCAAGCATGGAGGCTGAAGCTACATCTGAAGCTACATCTGAAGCTACATCTGAAGTCACATCTGCTGTTTCCGAATCGGTTAAAACTACCAACGATACTACAACAAATGACAGCGAGGGGTTCTCAAGAACAACAGACCCTGTATCGGACTTCGATGACGTTACATCTACAAAAGAAGGAACTTTCGAAACGCCTTACTTAACTGGAAGCACATCAGACCTGTCGTTCGAATGGCCAGAGACCACTGCAATTCATAGCACTGGCTGGAACGAGTCCTCATCAACCACCACTACAACCACCACAGTTACACTGACCATTTATGTCGAAGAGGCCTCGAGTACTATTACCAAACAAAGTACAACTACGACCACAACATGTGACAAGAACTGTGGGGTGACCACATCAACCAGCGACAGACCAAAGGAAACTGGCGCCGGAATTGTTGAAGATGTACCACAGAAGCCACCTCATGAGGACCATAAGGAGGACCATAAGGAGGACCATAAGGAGGACCAGGAGTCCCAGGAAAGTCAAGAGGAGCACAAGAAAGACCCTGAGGAGAACCCTGGAGAAGAGGGTAAAGAGTCTCCCCAGGAAAAGCCAGCACACTCAAAAAGTGCAAGCAAGACTATGGAAAAGGCACCTACCGTCGTGTCCAAGACTACGGCCAGTGTCAAGACAATCACACCAGTACCAACGCGAAAGCCAAAGACCACAGAATCTGTCCTTGGTGAAAACACTACCCTTACACTCAAGTCGACGTTGATTCTTACAACTTGCAGCACTCCAGTGGAAGCAAAAGGCCCTGCTCTGATCCTGACCATGCGTGCCGGTGGAGACACGCACCTGATCGTGCCCAATGTGACACCAGTATATGAGGCTAAAGCCACCACCCTATCTTTTGATATTCTAGCTGCTGCAGTGGTGGGGGCCTTTTTGTTCTGTATTTAGTTGAATTTGGTTTGAATATACGCTAGTTTTTAGTTACGCTCAATTAGTTTTTTCTCGTGCAAAATGATCAACAAGTATGTCGTAGACTCACAAGGATGTAACAAGCACTCATTGTGGGCCATACTCAAGATCCCAAACTGTGCCATGTGTGTCTCTACATTCACGTCTTTTTACTTTATAACTTTTTTTTTTTAAACTAGAAATCATAAAAAACAACTGTAGCTGGAAAGCACCCAACTCATTCCTTTTTCTATTTTTTCGCAGCCAATTCGGGGTCGAGCTGCGACAACATTTCCGCAACATGGTCAAGATGAGCGTATCGAGCAAATTCCTTGGCGCCATTGGTGAGAGCCGAAATCACATGAGTAATCTGTTGCATCTCTGTTTCTGCATTGCGTTTGCCGAGATTCTGGGATCTGGCCTCCTTGCGGCTGGGCAACGCCGTGAGCCCAATGCTGTCAAGCGTCTTGTCCAATCCTTGGATCCCCGAGCTTGCAACCAGCTCGAGCCCATTCAAAAGAGCAGGCAAAAAGCTTCCGATGATGTCGGTGATGCCCTTGTTGATTTCTTGGCCGGGTGCAATGGGCGAAGAAAGCGTAGTGGCGGCGGTAAAGGCCAAAGCGAGAACGTGAGAGATTTGCATGGTGAGTGTTAATTTGACTGGGTCTTTATGCTTGTGACTGTATCAATAGAGGACTAATCCAGAAAAGAAGACAGACTGACGACAGAGAAGAAGGTCCTTGATATTTATATACTTTTTTTCCAAGTACAATTTTGGTCCGCCTTTGCCAACAAGTTCCCACAGGCGGGGCTGAGTTCACGTCTCGTGGCTTCTCTTGGGGCTGTATATTGTGGGGAATCCGAAAGCTGACCGCTGGTTACTGCCGCTGATGTGGTCGTGTAGTTTTACGAGAGGAAGACTGGAGAAAGCGTGACAAGCCGTTTCTGGATTCATCCCGTACTTTATTGTCATGGCCAGAATTACAATGCCCGCCGTGACCTTAGAACAATAGGAAGGGCTCTTATTGAGAGGGCTTCTCTTCCACAGATATTAGGGATTTGCGAGGGCTGCGAAAAAAGAGCTCGCTGGCGCAGCGCTGGCCGCCCAAAAGAAAAGCAGAAAAGAAGGAAAGAGGAAAAGACGAAAAGAAGGAAAGAGGAAAAGAAGAAAAGAAGGAAAAGCCAGAAAGAAGTAAACGTGGAATAAGAAACAAATTTTCAAGGGGGCAATACCAGGTAGAAAAAGCAATAGGGTGTGATCTTTTTTCTTTATTATTATTATTCTCTTTGTTTTTTGAGGGGTTTGGCTGGTTATGGTCCCTGGTGCCGTTTCTTCACATAGTGCGAGACGTGGGGTAAGATCGTCAGCTAATATACGAAAGCGTCCTTTTAGGCAAGAACAAGCCTCGAACACGCGCTTTGAAGTCTTCCATGAGGCAACTGAAGATGAGGCAACTGAGGATGAAAAAGGAAAAGCTGAAAAGAAGAAAAAAAATCTGTCTTTGTTGAAATCTGGTTTCTTATGGAAAATTAATTCACTGTTGTGAGCAAAAATGAGGTGTCTAGCAAAGCACATCTGGGACGGCTCTTGAAAAACAGGTTTTTTCATGACTCGCGGCTCTTTCAGCACTAAAAACCCTTCGTAAATCTGTGCCTATGTAGGCCTTTTCTCGGTCCGAGTCATATATGGTGCAGTCTCTGACTCTGGAAGAAGTTGAGCAATAAAAAATAGCATCAAGAAGGCAGTGTGCTCATGCATTGACTTCTTATTACTATGCAAAGCTTTATTTCTACACCTGCTCCTAACTACTGATGAATGCTGCTCTGCAACACTAAAAGCAAAACCTACAAAACTCCTGTTTGGGAGTGAGTAAAAATTCGACTTCAGACCTTTTCTTGTCCGCTCTTGTTCTGCAGCCGAATCTCCATGATTTTTCTTGTCTTCTGCTGATATCTACCTCCATATTTCATCTGTACAGACAAAAATCAGTATCATGATCCAAAGCTTGTGTGCATATGCTCTGAAGCCAACGTTCCCTAGAATCACGGCAAACTCAGTATTGGCATTAAACGATGGCTGAAGAACGGTCCTGGGCTTATCAAGAATCTGTGTTTCCGTGAGTTCGGGTACATCCTTTGTATCAGTTTTTGGAACAGCAGCTAACCCTGTTTTGGATAATTTTGCTTGGCCCGAAATATCCTGATGATATTCGGTTAGCCCGGGTGCTTTTGCTAGCTCAGTATGACAAGAAGCGCCATGGCCAAGCGTTGGTTTGGGAACGTGATTAGTTTCAAATGGGCCTTCTGCTTTGAAATCACGGCTAAAGTCTGTGGCGGTAGAGCTTTGCAGAGTGCAACTAAGAACTGGTAGCGGAGAACTTAAAGAGTTTAGCATCTTTGACTCCGAAGAAGATGTCCATGTAGATGTCAGATTCACCGTTTTAAAAGCCCCAAAAAACGACGAGCCTAAGTCCGGTTTGGACCACGAGAGCTTTGTAGAAAGATTCGTTTTCGTAACAGGAGGTGAGTGGGGTTCCGAAACGGTCCCTTCTTTTTTCTTTGAAATAGTTCTCTTCGTACCTCTTGTATTCGATTCGGCTGGATTAGAATTGAGCAAAGAGACAGCGGAAGGCCACAGTAAACGCCTGGAGACGATCGAAGCACTGCTTGTAACTGTTTTAAAGGATGCATTCAGTGATGTTCGTAAAACCTCTAGATCCGCAGAGGTACTTGGAGCTAATGTCAGGATTTCGGGACGAGGATAACTTTGATGTTTTGAAGAAGCGATCACCACGTTTGATGGGTGTTGAAGTTCCGAAAAACTTTCAAAAAGGAATGGAAGCACTGTAAACGCGTCTTTTGAGAACGCTGTCCCATTTTGCTTCGTCAGAAGTCTATTGAGATCAGACTCGATCTCCCAAATTGGTGTAAATTGTGGCAGGATTTCACATGAAATTGATGTTGGGAGTGTTTGAGACAGAAGATGGTCTTCTATTCTGGCTTGATCTGCTTGCTCAAGCTGCACTTGCTCAAGCTCCACTTGCTCAAGCTCCACTTGTTCAGACTCCACTTCTTCACCCTTCAGATCATCGTTTTGATCGGGGGACACATTTGCCTCTTTTTTGAACCGTGGTTTTGTTGCTGAAATGATGACGAGTTCTTTCATTAGCATATCATGAAATGCCTTCCATGGATCTTCAGCAGACTCTGAAGTCTTGCGGTTTTTAGTCTCCTCGTCGTCAAGAAGTTTGAGAATCTCTCCGATTTCCTCGACACTAAGTGCCTCAGTTTCAACTGGTTCATCCAAAGCAACCCTATCACTAATAATTGTCCGTTCAGCGGCTTCTGTACTGGATTTATATCTGCCGTTCATAGAAGACACCGGAGCAATTCCGTCTAGCTCAGGCTCAACTTGAGCTAAGGGATGGGACAGAATCACCGATTCATCTAATCGCGCTCTCGTAGAAGCATCTTTTGACAAGGCACTTATACGTGTAGTATAGCTTTTGGGCAACAGCTTTGGAGTGTGACCAGGAGGTAATTGCGGGATTATCTGAACGTTGTCTGCAAATTGCACATGCTTTTTCAACTCTGAGCCTTTTGCAGAGTTCGAACTTGCTTGTGCAATATTTCCCTTCAAAACTTCGATTTCTCTCAACTGCGTGAATTTGGCTTGTGCCATGGACACTTCGAAGTTGTCAGCATCAAAAACAACATAAGCGTGACGAAGAAACTCTATCCCCAAAACTTGGCGCTCGTGGTTCACAAGCTGGATACCCAAGAAACACTTCGAGTCCATGGTCACAAGAAGAGTTTCCACCGGAACGTTGATTGTGACGTTTGAGATGTGAAAACTCAACAGCATATCGGACACATGCTGAGGCACAATTTCATAAAGCTGCACGGCGTCCAGCCATACACCACCAAGCGCCTTTGCGAGAGGCGTGAGTATATCCTCCGTGAAAGCACAAAACGTGCTACCGCTATCAAGCAAGGCAGGGTGGTTGACAAAAAGGCGATCACTAGCGGTGCTTTTCAACGAATTGACTGATATTGAATCGAGACTAACATCATAAAAAAGCGGCTGGCTACTGTATTCGTTGTAATAGTTCACCAAAGGTACGGTCTGAAGCTCACCATGATGTTTAGCATGGTCAACGGCTCCAAAAAGCACTGATCCAGCGTCTCCCCCACGTTTACCCAAATAGAGCGAAAACACTGGTCTTTTTATTAATCCCTGCCGTTGCAAAAGAAAAGGTATCCCTTGGAAACTGGCAGGGTACTTGCTTCCACTTTTAAAAATATCTTTCAGCGTGTGCAAGCCAAGAGCTAGAATGCCGATAATATTGTCTGTCTCGTTAACAAGAGCAAACGGCATCAGAGAGATTTCCACTCCCCCAATAAACATCGAATCTTGGCCCCAGATTCCACTGGCGAATGTGTTATCCTGAAATTCCGTGTGGTAAGGGGACAAGTCCTGAAGCGAAGTGAATGATTGCGATGATTTCCTGTTAAAGCTTCCAAATCTCTGGCATATTTCCGAATCGACGAGCTTCGATAACCTTGCTCTTTCGGCTGGCTTCAAAGAATCTTTTAAACCTGGGTCTATGAGGTCCTTGCGCACCACCAAAGTCTCAATGGTCTTCAACGTTGACGATTCATAACACTCGACATCGTCTGCAACTAGCCATGTAGTATCAAATCCGGTATCCACAAGAAGCTTGATCGGCTCTTTTTGAGAACCGAAGAGGACTTCTGCGTAGTAGAATGTCTGTGTGTGCTTTAGCGGCAATTCAACTACTTCTTGTTTGATTGAGCGCTTGAATGGGGCGAGAATAGGGGCTGAACCTGGACCCGAGTTGGAACTTTGATAACTGCGAATGTTTTGAAGGGCTCCAGTATGGTTAATTGAAATTCTGTCATCGGCAGTTACATGGAAAACTAGCAATAGAGCAGAAAGCACCCAGAAACTTGAAAACATTGCAACACTCTAGCAGTGTGGAAAAGCGGGAAAAAACCCCAGGGCTTCGTAGCCCTTTTATTGCAGTTTGAGCCATGGAAAGACTAAATTTATGGACTGATTACGTGGTTACGAAAGAATTGGCTTGAACAATGGAAACGTTTTCGATATTCTTCCAGTGGGCCTCGTACAAGTGCAAATCCTCCGCGCTGGGACAAACAATCGCCAAGAGGAGAACCTGGTTGGACAAAAAGAGCTAGAGAGCAAGTATTAAAGAAAAAGCGGAAAAGCGAAGGACTAAATCAGAAAGGAAGAAAAAAGAACCTACACATTAGGCAAAGCAAAACCTATGATTTGAACTTCGGGTAGCGGATACTTCGAACCGACAAATAATTATGGCTTTAAATCTGGCTGTAATGTTTTCTATCTAATACAATGGTAATAACCATTGATCCGCCATGAATGTTCCCAAATTACTTTGATTAAACGTTTATACATAGAACTAAATAAAACATAAAAAGTCATGCGTCTAAAACCGGCCGAAGCCCCGGAAATCCATAAACACGTAATTTCATGACAGCCAGCTAAGCTTAAACAGCGGCAATCTTCTCGTCCGACGAAGGCGAGTTCGACACCATCATGTCGGCATGTTCCGCATGCGAAACATCCATCTTGTGGGCAATCTCTGCATCCGAAGTGAATGGGACAGAAGGTTGCCACGACGCCGATCTCCAGGCAGGCACGCCCTCCTCCCAGAGCTGGCCAATCTCCTCCAATCTCTTGCCCTTGGTCTCCGGGAAGAAGAAGAAAACGTGAATCGCCATACACGCGCAGAAAGTGGCGTAAATAATGTAAGTCTTCCAGGTGATGTTTTTGAACGACGATGGCGTGAACATGGCAATGGCAAAGTTAAAGATCCAGTTGGCCGATGTAGAAAGCGCTGCACCTCTTTGTCTCGACTGAGAGTCGCCCCATACTTCTGAACAGTACACCCAGATCCCCACACCCCAAGAAAAGGCAAACGAGCACACAAACAAGTAGCAGCAGGCAATGACACCCTTAGCAGCCGACTTGTGTTCATCTGGAATCGTGATACGGACAGTGTCGGAAATGTAAGCCGGCTCCGAGTAAGTGGCCAAGATTCCAGCCACTCCAAACTGCCACGCCATCATGAAGATGGCTCCACCAATCAAAATCGTCCGTCTGCCCAAGAAGTCCAAGAAAAACAACGCGGGCAATGTCACCGCCATGTTGATGATGTACTGGATCAACGAAGGAACAAGGTTAGTGTTGCCACTGTAGCCTGCCATCTGGAAAATGTACACAATATAGTACATCATGACGTTCATACCGGTCAACTGTTGCCAGATCTGGGCAAATACCGCAGTCACGGTTCTTGCTCTGTACTTCTTGGAGAAAAGATCGGCGTACGTGAAGTCCTTGGCGTGCTCATCAAGCATCAACTGCTCCTTGATTTCCGTCATTTCAATCTGCACATTGGCGTCGTTACGGTTACCCTTGGCCTGTGTGTTGGCGACAATGATCTCCGCATCCTCCCAGTAGCCCTGTTTAGCCAACCAACGCGGAGATTCGGGAATGAAAAAGAGTCCCACAACCAAAATCAATCCGGGCACCATCTGGACACCCCAAGGAATTCTGAAAGACGCCAAGCCGTCGATGTGAGAACACCCAAAGCCGATCAAGAACATAATGAAGATTCCGACAGTCACCGAGAACTGGAAAATACCACCAATGGCACCTCTGATTTTTCTGGGTGCCATCTCCGATCCGTAAACAGGTGCAACTGAGGAGCCAAATCCAATACCCCAACCAGCAATAATACGCCCAGCAATCAACTGGCCTCTGTTCTGAGCCGACGACTGCACAGAGGCACCAATGATCCATAAAAGCCCACAAATGAACAACGAGGCACGTCTGCCGAAAGGCTCCGAGATAAATGTCGAAGAAAGCGAGCCGAAAAACGACCCCAAACTCATCGATGCAGTAATGAAACCCTGTATTATCGAACTAGGGCTGTCAAAGTAGTCTAAATATGGTCTCTGGTCCACAAACACCGACATGGATGAAATGTCGAAACCAAACATCATCCCGGAAGTACACGAGATTGCGGCAATCACATAGATGTTGTGGAATTTGGGCGTCTTGTCAAGAAAGTTCTTGAACTTCAACGCGGGAGCTACGAGCTTCTCTTCGTAACCCATGGTGAATGATTATGTAGCGTTGTGAAGTTGAAATGTAAAGTAGAGAAGTAAAGTATATGAGGATAAAAATCTGCTTCTACAGGGGAATGGTGGATTCGGCCATGGTTTATATACACCAGGTCACCCTTTGGGGAGCTGTACATGACTAGTCATGGCAGGTGGGGCGTTGCATGCTTGCACCCCAGACTGCCCCAGATTGTTTTTCTTCTCCGCGTATATGCAGTCTCGCCACTGCGACGCGCACGCCATGCATTGCCCCATTTGGTGCCGGCGCCCGCTGCTGTGCAGGCGCCAAGTCACACAGACTAATCCGGCGGCCGATTTCTGTTTAGTTCTTCCGTGCCGAGATGCACTTCATCATTTGGGATCACTCTCTCTTCGTGGTTACAAGAGTTCCAGAGATCTGATGTAGCCCTAGCTGTCGGAGTCAAAAAGACCCCAACTCACATATTTCCACGGATGTGTCCCGCTTTTCGCGGCGTCCGGGTAAGAGAGGTGGATGCTCTTCTGCGTTTTGCGTCACGGATGAATTCTCATACACACGTCTGCATATAGACTGCGAAGAGGTGGAGATTTTCCGAAAGCGCCCCCCATCCCCGCCACCTGCTCCGGAGTGCAGCAGCAAGCATGCGTAATGCCGGGCCCTGGTGTCACGGCATTCGGCCAAAATATCCGTGGGCCATGAATGGGTATTTTCTTCAAGCCTCGTTTGCGATTACTTTTTCTTGTTTGTGGGGAAACTTAAGAGGAGCATAGACTTTTGTTGTGCAACAGGTGTGATGCGTTCTCAATGTGAGATCTACTTGTTTGGGTAATTCGCTTAGTCTCGCTACACAATAGGCCCCAAGGCCCCAAGAAAAAAAAAAAAAAAAGAAAGAAAAAAAAATGAACGGCTGCCTGGATAATGCATGCGGAAAAGACGTGCTTGGCTCGTCGATTTAGCTTTTTTCGATTGAACCATACTTTTGAAACGCAGCCCGAATTTAGCTTCCAAAGTTCGGATTAACCAAAAAAAATGAAGGGTATCGGTATACCGTGTCGTTTTCCCCAAGTGTCCAAACACGCCTGAAACAAGGTGCTCGTAGGCCGTTTTCGCGACGACACCCTGATAAACGTAAACGTAACGGCAACGAGTGATAAAAATAAAACCGGCCGGCCTGCTTCACAAAAATGTACCGTGGCGAGGAGACTGTATGCACACCAATACTAAAAAAGAGTAAGTGGCTGATGTGAAGCCAAGTAAAGCTCAAGGTGGTGCTAATTTATGGGGCTTGCTATACACTGATTTCTTGGTTTTCCTTGAAGATATACAATAGTACCGAGGGTGGTGTGATTTGTCCCACATGGCGGCCATGGCCCGTGCGCTGGGTCATGCTTTAACAATGCACGCGCCCATGGCTGGTTTGGACACGACTATCGCGTCGGCAAGCTCTTCGCGTGTCATGAGCGGGAAGTGCTTCTTGTAGTAGCCCTCAGTCAATGCAGCAACAAGCCCCTCAAGCTTGTCCACGGTAGTCAAGTGCACAATGCATCCACCAAAGCCCGCGCCGGTGACGCGGGATCCGTATGACCCATTTCTGCGGGCCACAGCGCAGATTTCGTCACACTGAGCGGTCGAAGCCTGGTTGAAGTCGCGTGTCAGCACCTGCGAGTCGTCCATCAACGCGCCCACTTCTCGTAAAAAGCTCTCCGAATCGCCCGAAAAGCTCCGTGTGGCACGTAATGTCTCCAACACACGCATGCTGTCGCTATAGACATGGCGGCTTCTCCTGTAGATGTTGAGTTTGTCGAATTTTGTTGGGAAGTGTGACAAATACGTCTTGTCGAAGTCCATGCGCGACGCTGCACCCGTGCGTTGCACTGCAGTCTCCACCGAGATACCTTCTTTCTCCGCATTGCTGTAGAGTTTTTCCACCACCTGTAGCATGGTTCTAAGCCTGGAAATACCCACATCGATATCGGTTCCGTCCCATGGACCCTGTCCCATCTTTTGAGTGAAGTAGGCATCAAATACTCCGCGCAATGTTGCCGTTCCAATATTGGAGTCCTTAGCAACTTCCAACCCAAACTCATGTGCGATGATGTCGGCGGCTATTGCTACTTCAACCACGCGCAAGTTGTAGTTTGTAGGTGCGGTTTCCGTCTTATTTGCAGTAACGAGCGAGTTGGATATCAAAAATACCGTTTCGGGATGAGTCTCGGGGAATTTGAACGCGACCGCGGTTAATTTGGGCTTAAAGGAAATCAACAATACCTTCAGGTCTTCGCCGTTAATAGAGGCACTTTGATCCATGCCTCCGTTACTTAGCCCAACGTAATGCTCACACACAACAGTGATTTCCGTCAAGTCTGCCTTGGTAATTTGATCCACTCCGTTAGCTCGAAGCACTGCCAACGTCGCTGCAATACAAAACGCCGCCGACAGTGAAAGTCCGCCTCCTGTAGGCACTGTACCATCGAAAAGTGCATCAAAACCTTGCAAATCGGCGTTTCCTTTGCCCGTATCCACCATGTATTTGCGGGCCACGATAAGCCCACACTTGAAGTAGTCTGCCCACAGGGGCGAGTCCTTGTTGATGGGGATTTCCAACGTTTTAGCAGGAATCGGAATATCTACTGTTTCGAAGTTAGGATTTGTATTTGCAATAGTGATTTTGTTGGAGGAGTTTGCGGCAGCGGCAGCAATGACGTCGACTTCGATGGCCATGGGCAAAACGGAAAAATGGCAGTAGTCAATGTGTTCGCCAATCAAATTGACTCTTCCGGGAGCCCTGGCAAAAAAGTGTGGGGGATGGCCAAACCTCTCGGAAAAACTAGCCTTGACTCCGTCATAGCGCTGTTCTTGCTTTTCTTTGTCGGAGTAGAAACTGACGTCTTGAACAGTGGGTACTAACGTCATGAAGGAAAGAAGTGGTGGTGGATAATCCCAGAAAGATGGACGGTAAAAGTGACAAAGACACTAATGGACTCACGTCTCTTTATCTGAGGCATGCTCGGCGTACATGCATGCGAGGACAGCAGGCGGCACGGCAATGCGACCGGCGTGAGCCAGGGGCCGGGTTAATTGTCGCGTTCACTCACTCATAGACACACAAGCGGTTATGTGTAGCAAATGCATCGCTTCGGATCCCCGCGGGGTTTGCCTGGGGTGAGTGTGCACACAGGGCTGAGAGTTTATCCGAGCCCGGTGGCGCGCTTGCGCTTAGTCGTGAGTGATACGCACTGAGGAATCACCGGAAAAATTGGGGAAAAGTCGGGGACCACTACAGTGGCATGAAAGTGATAGAGGGTTGAGACATTATTCTCGTCTGCCCAACAAAAACTCGCTACTCCTCACTAAAGCTTTCTCTTCTGAGTAAGGTATAGTTGCGGCTTTAGCCCTCGGTGGTCCGAGCGAGGCTTAAAAGGCCTGCAGCGCACACACGGTTGCGCGCATTGTGGGGTGACTGGCTAGTGCCACCATCCATGCACGACCCCGTGCCGTGTGTCAGAATCTGTGCGGAGTGCAGAGACTGGAGTTGCCAAGCACAACGCCGGATTGGCGTGCACCGATTTATCCGAAGCGTCGGAACATGACTTGAATCAACCGTATCTCTTTCTTTTGATGGATTAAACTGTGCAAACTACTCCAAATGTCTGCTTCAAAAGAATACATCCTCGTGACCGGCGGCGCCGGGTACATTGGCTCACACACCACTGTCGAGCTCATCCAAAACGGCTACAACGTGGTGATTGTGGATAATTTGGTGAACTCAAGCTACGATGCCGTTGCTCGGATCGAGTACATTGTGCGCCAGAAGGTGCCTTTCCACAAGGTGGATATCGGCGACGGCGAGGCACTTTCCCTGGTGTTCCACCAGTACAACATTGTCGGGGTGATTCACTTTGCCGCGTTGAAAGCCGTGGGCGAATCGACCCAGATTCCGTTGGACTACTACTACAACAACGTCCGGGGCACTTTGAGCTTGCTCACGGCCATGAAAGCGGCCGGCGTCAAGACCATTGTCTTCAGCTCCTCGGCCACCGTGTATGGTGACGCCACGCGCTTCAAGGACATGATTCCCATCCCGGAACATTGCCCCACGGGCGCTACTAATCCTTACGGACGCACCAAGCTCATGATTGAGAATATGCTTGCGGACATCCATCAGGCAGACGCGTCGTGGCGGGCCGCAGTATTGCGGTACTTCAATCCCATTGGCGCCCACCCCTCAGGGCTCATTGGCGAGGACCCTTTGGGTATTCCCAACAACCTTTTGCCGTATTTGGCCCAGGTGGCCGTCGGAAGACGTGAAAAGTTGGCTGTCTTCGGCGACGATTACGACAGTTCCGACGGCACCCCGATCCGTGACTATATCCACGTAGTGGACTTGGCACGCGGGCATCTTTCCGCGTTGGAGTACCTCCGTCAGTTGCCCCCACACGAGGGCCTCTATAGAGAGTGGAACTTGGGTACCGGAAAGGGCCTGACGGTGTTTGAGGTGTACCGGGCTTTCTGCAAAGCCATTGGCCGTGACTTGCCCTATGAAGTGGTGGGTAGACGCGCTGGAGACGTGCTTAATTTGACGGCAAACCCGAAAAGGGCGAATTTGGAGTTGAAATGGCAGGCAAACTTGTCAATCGAGACTGCGTGTAAGGATCTCTGGAGATGGACCACGGAGAACCCCTACGGGTTCAGTTGTGACAACTACCTGTGGCAGATTTTTGCCTCAAAAGAGGCCCCTGACTCCTTGGAGTACCTGAGCCGGCTCCACACCGTCAAGTTTGCCGACCTGGACTTCCTGGCGGCAATTGCCAACTACGGCGCTTTGATCCAAAGCATCCAGAAACACAATCACGAGTTTGTGCAAGGGTTTGATGGCCTTGACGGGTATTTGAGTAGTGAAAACCCGTATTTTGGTGCCACTATCGGGCGGTACGCTAACCGCATCGGTGGCGGCCGGTTCAAGCTTGGTGGCGAGACTTTCCAGGTGGATACAAACGAAAACAATACCCTGTGCTTGCACGGCGGCAAGAAGGGGCTCGATAAACAGTACTTTTTGGGGCCTGTGGTGAAGCAAGTGGGGGGAAAAAACACCGACGTGACGTTGGAGTTTGTGTACGTGGATGCTGATGGAAACAACGGATTTCCCGCCGACTTGGTGACTTTTGTTAAGTACACGATCGGAAAGGAGCACGTGGAGGTGGAATTGCGGGCGGAGGTGGCGGATAAATCCCCCAAAAACGCTACTGTCGTCAACTTGACCAACCACTCGTACTTCAGATTGAGCGAAACGCCCACCATCGATGGAGCCGTCGTTACTTCAGTGACACAACGGTACTTGGAAGCCGACAAGGACAATTTACCCACAGGTCGGATTGGCTCATTCGACGAGAACTTACTTTCCGGCCAGAAGCTCGACAAATCGGCCGTGTTCGACCACTGTTTGGTTGTGAAAGAGTCCGACTGGCTGTTGGATACACGTGGCAGTGAGCTCACGAAGATTTTCGAGGCGAAAAACGACGATTCGGGGCGCAGAATCGACTTTTGGTCAACGGAGCCGGCTTTTCAATTTTACACAGGAGACGGCATCAATGTTCAGGGCCGAGAGGCTCGTAGTGGGTTTTGTGTTGAGCCAGGTAGATTTACGAATGCTGTGAACGTGCCTGAATGGGATAAACAGGTGGTATTGAAGAAAGGAGAAGTTTATGGTGCGAGGTTCAAATATGTGTTTGCGTGAAGCAATAAGGTGTTTATAGGTTGAGTGTGATAATACGAGGCTCAGTTTTGGTAGTCGTAAAAGCTGCTAAGAATGTGGAACGAATGTCCAACGCTTTTGACACATGTGTAACTATGCCAAATAGTACTACTCTCAAGTGGTCTTTTTTCTCGTGTGCTGTATGAAATCTTTGAAGATATGGTTTACGAAGTGTCACTCTAGTTGGGGTATCCAAAAGCCTTGGTTATGTTTCCCTACAAACTTCATTTTTAAGTCCTTGTCTTGGTTGAAGCAAACTGGCTATCCATTTAACTAGCTGACAAAACTTCTGGCTTTCTCACTTCAACATCAACCATCTAAATAACCTCTTGTCATCCCCAGCTTCCAACCCTAATTGTCTATAGTCAAGCCCATGACCCCATAATCTATCACCACAGTTAGTTTCCTTGAAGTCTACTTTTAAACAGCCCTCTTTAATCTCCACTATCCGCAAGCCTGTTGACTCAAAATCTCTAAACACAATGTTTGCCTAAACGAACATAAAGGACCCATAACCACAGAATTATAATCCTCTCATACCTCGAATAAGTTCGCCAATTCCAGCGTCAAAAGACACCTCGGGACGCCAGCCTAGCTCCCTCATTTTCGTCAGGTCTATACTATATCTCGCATCATTATAGAGACGGTCCTTGCCACATTCAACATAGTCCGAGAAGTCAGTGATTTTGGTCTGATGCACTTCTCTCATGTACTTCTGGCAGATATGCTTAACCAAATCCAAATTGGCCCATTCATCGGGTGACCCGACGTTAAAAGTCTCGCCAAAACTGTGGTTTTCGCCCGTTTTTCGCCAGACAAGTTCCACGGCACGCACAAAATCCCCCACGTGTAAGTACTTGCGCTTATTGGAACCGTCGCCATGAATCTGGATCTTGGAGTGGGCCCGGAGGCCATCTTTGGGGTTGGCGTGTCTCAACCGATTTAGTGTGACTGCAATCAATTTCTCCGGATACTGACGGGGGCCATAGATATTGTTCGCCCGGACCACTGAAACCGGCAACTTATACGACTTCACGTACGCCTCCACAAGCAAGTCACATGCAGCCTTGGTTGCAGCGTACGGATTCGATGGATGAAGAGATGCAGTTTCCGAGACATTTTCATTCGCCTCTTGTTCTCCGTATACCTCATCTGTGGAAATGTGAACCAAAGAAAATTTGCAAACTTGGGCCGGATCTTGGTCTTTCACGCGCCGAAACGCATCGAGAAGGTTCTGGGTGGCGAAAATGTTATTTTTCGTGAAGAAAAGCGGGTCTGCAAAAGACTGGTCAACGCAGCTCTCTGCAGCAAAATTGAATATGGTGACATGTCCAAAATCAGCCCGATTTTGTACGAGAATAGACGTCAAGGCATCCGGTGACTCGGATAAATCGAGCTTGATAAAGCGGAAGTTTTCGTGTTTCCGAGCCTTGCTTAAATTGTCAAGCAGAAAGCCACTGGCATATGATAGTTTGTCCACACAGGTGACTATACATGTAGGGTAGCTTTCAAGAAGCAAGTCCACCATATGCGAGCCAATGAAACCGGCGCCTCCGGTGACAATGAAGTGCAAACGACGAAGGTCCGCTGACAGCCCCGTCATCTTATGAGATCTGAGGCAACGGGTTAGTTGGCAAGCAACAGCATGATAGTGAACGTTTAGACTTCAACCAATCCCTGGGGATAAACTGTATACGAGCCACTTAGCGTGTGCATCACGGAGCGGGACATGGCCCAAATTAATCCGGGGTCCGGTGGTCGCGACGATGCCGGTGCCGGATGTTGGGTGCGGCATGCCGTGATGCGATGACGCCGTGGTACTGTATGTGCGTCGTGGGGTGCGTGTGGGGAAGCGCGCTACAGCGCACTACAGCGTGGGATGTGCGTGACGTCGGCTGCCCGTTACGAGACGCACAGCAGACAGGGCCAGACACTTTTTTAAACTCCGGTTGCACGTTGCACGCATACCTCACGCTACACGCACCCGTGCTATCCGGATAAACCGCACCGAGACCGAGACCAAGACCAAGACCGAAGCCTGAATCTAAGCCTGGCCTTAGTTCTAGACAGGTACGTTACGTATAACGCGAGTATACAACCCAGTCTCCCCACGTTGGCACGGCAAATTGAAACCCGAAGCGGCCAGCAATCACATACTCGCTTCAAAGGCTCGACAACTATCAGATATAAGAATCGCGAGAGAGAGCAGATTCTTCTTTCTTTTCTTTTTCTTGTCGTTTTTCCGCCAAAGCAGTTTACCTTCACACATTTCATCTCCTTGCATGATGACTGCGTTTAGTTTCTCCGAGCACTCGCATAGACGGTACAACCCTCTCACGGATAACTACGTTTTATGTTCGCCCCACCGAGCCAAGAGACCTTGGCAAGGCGCGGAAGAGTCGGTGGTCAAGCAGGAGTCGCCCTCCTATGAACCGGCGTGCTATTTATGCCCCAGAAACAAGCGGGCCAGTGGCGGCGAGTCAAACCCGGATTACGAAGCTACGTACGTATTCGCCAACGATTTTCCGGCGGTGCAGCTTGA
The DNA here is from genome assembly GCA_030582695.1 of [Candida] golubevii. Taxonomy (NCBI): domain Eukaryota; kingdom Fungi; phylum Ascomycota; class Pichiomycetes; order Serinales; family Metschnikowiaceae; genus Metschnikowia; species [Candida] golubevii. The sequence continues at coordinate 20,744 of JAJMGV010000061.1, forward strand.
CCAGCCCGAGTATTCGGAAGATGATTCGCAAGCGGGGGAGGTGGTAGCTTTAAAGAAGAAGCTATTTTCCGTGAGCAGCGTACGCGGCAAGTGTTTTGTCATCTGCTTCAGCCCAAACCATGCGTTGACGCTTCCGCTCATGACAAAAGAGGAGATTTCCGCCGTTGTGGACACGTGGCAACGGCTTTATCTCGAGACAAAGGCTCAGGCGGCCCGTGGCGAGGCGCCGTTCCGGTACTTGCAGATTTTCGAGAACAAGGGCCTGGCCATGGGCTGCTCAAACCCTCATCCACATGGCCAGGCATGGTGTCTCGATGTGGTGCCCACCGAAGTCGGGCACGAGTTGACAAATATGCAGAAATACGCTGCCAAGAACCACAGCCACTTGCTAGGTGACTACGTGGCGCTCGAGCTAGCGGAGCGCACGAGAATCGTGGCGGAAAACGACTCGTTTCTTGTGGTTGTTCCGTTCTGGGCGGTGTGGCCTTTCGAGACGCTTGTCCTTTCAAAGCAGCACTTGTCGTCGCTCGAAGAGTTCTCTACAAAGCACAAGGCCGATTTGGCGGCGGTTGTGAAGATTTTAACTACAAAATACGACAATTTGTTCAAGACGTCTTTCCCATATTCCATGGGCATCCACCAGGCGCCGTTGGACGCTTCAGCCGAGGAGAAAAAGGCCCTGTGGTTCCATATGCACTTCTACCCGCCGTTGCTTCGACTGGCGACGGTGAAGAAGTTTTTGGTGGGGTTTGAAATGTTGGGTGAGTCTCAGCGTGACTTGACCAGTGAACAGGCTGCCGCCAGGCTTAATGAATTGGATGGTACCCGTCACTATACGGAGGAGATCTAGGAGAAGGTTTTGGTAGGGAGTGGAGAAAAAACACGGCGAAATGGATGTGTTGTGGGTCATTAATTTGGGTTGTAGGGCTGGATGGAAACGAGGGGATGCTTGAAGATCCGGTAGTTTACAGGGCATTCATTCTTTCCTTGAAGGTAGAGCATAAGTTTATATTGCAGTGTTTGGGTGAAGGAAGCAACGAGTAAATAAAAAGACATTAGCTGTAACGGATTTCGTAAATCATGAAACGCTTGAATATAATCATTATTAACCTTCGTTTCCACTTAAAATTGAAGTTTTAACTTACATAGTTATGGAAGCCTCTCGGTATTCGCGCCCGGGCAATGTTGCCAATCTTCGTTTATTTGTATCTTCTATTCAACACGTAAGAGATGTCACCATTGTTATCAAATAACTTAACAAGTTTAACACACGAATACGCCAATTGTATACTATAACTCTGTACTGATACGCACACTCTACGCTTCTTGATTAGCTCCTTAAACGGGTATCAACCAGCTCTTGGTCAATGAAACGTTTACCACATGTATGCGATGATCTTAAAAGCTATCGAAAGATCCATTCGTTAGTCCAGGTAGCCTAGAAGCTTGATCAAGACACAATTTCTCCAGGTCAGTAAAAAGACACATTGTTGAATGCTGCCAAAGCTCATCAATCCGCTAAATGACATGACAGCGTCTGTTCTAGCTCTTCTCGACTACTCTCCCACATCCTCCGATTCCGCCTTGTTTCCGCTCAATTCGAAAGCTGGGCGTCGTTTCTCATAGACACCGAGCCAGTACCCACAAACCCATAGCTTCCGTGACCCCTCCTCCGGGCCACCTTGCCCTCTTTTACAGCCTCGTCACTCTCGCATCCGTACCCGCCTCCTCCAGGGGTCTTGATCACAAACCGGTCACCTGCTGCGGCGGATACGGTGGCCTTACCGCCAATATTCACTTCCTTTGAGCCAACCACATTTCCTTCTTCATCTTTCACCTGACGGATCCAGATATTCTGGCCCCTTTCGCCGTCTCCGCCGCCATTTAAACCATGTGGCGCAATCACTCTCCGCTCAGACAAAATCGAAGCCGTCACGGGCACACGAAACTCCACGTCCCGAACCACACCACAACCTCCAGAATGTGCACCCTTCCCTCCGGAACCGTCCCGGATACTAAACTCACGGATAAGCACAGGGTACCGTTTTTCGAACACCTCGGCGTCGGTGATTCTGGTGTTGGTCATGTGCGTGTGAACACCATTCACGCCGTCCCACGTAGGCCCTGCCCCGTGTCCGCCAGCAATGGTCTCGTAGTACCCGAATCCCTGGACATATTTGCCTGTTTCGTCGTTGCCGCCAACGCCAAAAGTGAAGTTGTTGCAGCAAGATTGCGAGTTTGCCGCCGCCTGGAACGCACTCAAAATGACCCCTGTGATGATCTGGGATGTGCACACGTTACCCGCCACAACGGCACAGCCCTCGTCCGGGTTAAGCAACGACAGCGGCGGGATGTTCACCCGGATCGGCTTCAAACACCCCTGGTTCAACGGAATCGCCTCGTCCACAAGGCACCGCAAGCAGTAGATGATGGCCGAGTGGGTGATGGCCACGGGCGCGTTGCTGTTGGCATACGTCTGCATCCCAGTGCCGGAAAAGTCGAATAGCACCTTGCCGTCGGCGTCCTCCAGCACCTTTAAGCAGATTTTCGACCCGTCGTCCATGTAATCAACACACTGCAACACACGGCCTGCCTTGCCCATGACTCGCTTCAACATGCGAGCCACGGTATCGGCGGCGTTGTCCTGAATCGCTCCCATGTACTTGGAAATGGTGGGCAAGCCAAACTCCTGCACCAACTTGTCGATAAGCTGGATACCTTTTTGGTTGGCGGCAATCTGCGCCTTCATGTCACTGATGTTATCGCTGAGTCTGCGTGTGCCTGAGCAGCCCTGAACCTGAGCCGGCTTTGTGAGCAACAAATCCACCATTCTGTCCTCCTGGAACTCGCCTTTTTTGACTAGCAACTCGGAGAAAATCGCCGCTCCTTCCTGCTCCAACAGCTTCGAGTTTGGGGGCATCGATCCAGGCAAGAGGCCGCCAATGTCCGAGTGGTGGGCACGAGACGCCACGTAAAATATGATTGTTTTGTCCTTAAACGCCGGGGAAATCACCGTGATATCGGGCAAATGTGTGCCGCCTGCCATGGGATGGTTACTCACAATAACGTCGCCGGGGTGGAGTTTGCCCTTCCAGTGGTTCGCCTGGAATTTGATGCATGTGGACATTGACCCGAGATGAACCGGAACGTGTGGAGCATTGGCAACAAGATTACCGTTTGCGTCAAATAAAGCACACGAAAAGTCGAGCCGTTCCTTGACGTTGACGGAAACAGAAGTTTTCTGGAGCGACGTGCCCATCTGCTCGGCGATGTCCATGAACCGGTGGCCGAAAATGGAAAGGAGAACCGGATCCACCGGATCCAAATCCGAGGAGTTGGAATTCTGGCCATTTGCTCCCTTGTCCTTGTCCTTGTCCTTTTCCTTTTCCTTTTCCTTGCCGTGCAAGGTCACCACCACGTGACTTTTCAACACCAAGGCCGAGGCGCCTGGCGGGATCACGTTTGTTTGAGTCCCGTCGGCAATAATCGCTGGCCCGGTCACCTTGTTCCCTAGCGCCAAATCCTCAAGCCTATAAACGGGCGTGTCTAGCTCAGAACCATCAAAAAACACCGCTTTTGTGAATTGGGCAGACGTGGCACTCGCGCTAGAAATCCCACCGGGCGTGTTTTGCAACCGCTCGATCTGATCGTCCACATAATCGTCAGAAGAATGTGCCAGTTTCCCGATAGCACGGACCCGCACGTCGTCAACAAGAATGTCCTTGTCAAACACAAAACCAAACTCGCGTTTGTGCATCTTGATAAACGTCTCCTTGAAGTCCCACTGGCCATCCGTTTTAGGCACCATGATTCCGGCCTCGGTTCCTGCAAACCGGAGATTGAGGTACTCTTCGAACACAATAGCGTCGGCGGCAAACTCCTGTTTCTGCAACGTTGCAGCTGCCTGCTGCTTGAGCAAATCCAATCTTCGGGCCAACTCGGGTCTATGGGCGTCGCTCAAAACCACAGAACATGGCTCCTGCACATCCTCCACCACGTCAGCCAATGCCATGCCGTAAGCAGACAAAACCGACGAGTAGCGATGGATCAAAACCTTTTGGATTCCCAAAGACTCGGCTATGGCAACCGCATGCTGGCCGCCGGCCCCGCCAAACGAAACAAGGCGGTGGGCCGAAGTCACGTGACCCTTGGCCTCCGCCAACTGCCGGATTGGCCGGGCCATGGTCTCGTTGGCCACCTTAATAAACCCGTACGCCACCTCGTGTGGGGTCATGGCGGGCATTTCAGGGTTGGCCGAATTGACCTCTTCGGTCAAGGCGTCGAATTTCGTTGCCGACGCCTCCAAATCGAGACTTTGGTCTTCATTTGGACCAAATATCCGCGGAAAGTACTCGGGGAGAAGCCGCCCCAAGAACAAATTGGCGTCTGTCACAGTGAGAGGTCCTCCCTTCCTGTAACAGGCCGGACCAGGCTCAGAAGCCGCAGATTCGGGCCCAACATGGAACATCCCGTTTTTATATGTAAGTATTGAGCCTCCACCGGCAGCAACCGTGTTGATATCAAGCTGCGGGCTTTGTACTGTGACTCCAGCAGTGACCGTTTCAAAAACATGGTAGAATTTGCCCTCGCCGTATCGCGAAACATCAGTGGAGGTGCCGCCCATATCAAAGCCAATCAACGGAATTTCATTTTTGGGGTTGTAGCACGTTGCAGAGTACCCAACCACCCCTCCTGCGGGACCAGAAAGAATCGCCCTAAGCCCCGAAAACGCATGTGCGTCCACGAGGCCTCCGTCAGATTGCATGAAATGGCACCTTACCCCTCGTGCATTGGTGCCGCTCTTGTACCCATGCAGCAAGCCTGCTTCGAAACTGGACAAGTACTTTTTGATTTCCGGGGTCAAATATGCATCAACGATTGAAGAATTGGCGCGTGCAACAAACTTGATCATCGGGCTTAGGCTGCTGGAGAGCGAAATGTGCGTAAAGCCAATGTCCCGGGCAATTTCGCCCACAATGCGTTCATGGTCAGGGTACGTGTATGCATGCATCAAACACACGCCCACCGACCGTATGCCCTGATCGTACACCGCCTGAAGCGATGCACGAATGCTGCTCGTATCGGGCTTCTTCAAGATGCGCACAATCTCCAGTGAAAGCCCCCGCACAAGCTCAGCCCCGTTTTCCTGCGACACACGGTGTTCGGGATCCTCCACAAAGTCTTCGAGCGTCACTCTCTCATCAATCTCGATAACCGTATCGTATAATACGTCCGGCTTGGCGATCGAGAGATCAAAAATATGAGGTCTGCTCTGGTTGCCGATTTCCAATACATCCTTAAACCCTTTGGTGGTCACCAACGCGCATTTTTCCCCCTTTCGTTCAAGCAATGCGTTGGTGGCAACGGTTGTGCCCATGCGAAGATACTCAATGTTGGAAGTGTCCAACGGCTGGCCACGCGGAATTGCATTTCCCGTCATTTTCTCAAGAAGACGTCGGATCCCTTCTAGCGGCGCATCCGGGTAATTGCCCGGGTCCACGGAAAGCAACTTCAAAACCACATCGTCTTCCTGTCTTCCGGTGCCGGGATTCCCGACACAGTCGGTGAAAGTACCCCCTCTCTAGACCCAGTTAGTACGGCTTTTGAGCTGTTGAAGAGCTTTTGGAGATTTGGAAAGCTTGAGGAACTTCGTATGTTTTCGTGTGTTTTCGCCGGGCAACATACGTCTATGGCGATGCGGAACCCCATGATTGTTATAATAAATCTAGCCTTTATTTAATCTCGGCGTGAAGATTTTGTAGTGTTTTTCAAATCTTTTTGGACTTTTTTCACATCGGCGGGCGCGTGCTTTATATATGGGCCGTTATCAGTAGAGTCGCGCGAAACGTGGGGAAAATATCGGCGCGGAACCGGCACGAGTTCGTGTTTAGTGAGTCACGGGATTGATAACGATTGTGATAAAACATCAAGAATACATGTTGTTTCTTTGAAGAAAAAGAAAAAAAAATAGAAAGAGCAATGGTTATTATGCAAATACTCACTCAGATCATGTAGACACAATTTGTTGAGAACCCGTACCGAAAAATCAATGACTTTGAGGTAATTTTCATTTTGAAATTAAACCCAAACTTGATGAAGAAGTATATTTCGACCTTCGTATGTAAACATGTTCGTCAGTAGATAAAAGTTCATTCAACACACCGCAGAGAGCAACACAAGGTCAAGAACCTCTCTCAAATCCGCTCTCTCATATCCGTCAGAATGCTCGCGCCCAACCATTGCATGAGTCATGGAAACGCAAGCTGTTAGTATGTACACGAGGACAGCTCCTAGTTGCGACATCACCAGACATCGCAAAGCCCATCTCAGACCACGATTTGTTCACGCGAGAGGAAAGAAAGCACCCTCGACGCCTTCTTTCATATCGCTCCATGGCATCATGTTGCCCTAGAGAGAAACAGGAATCTTCCTCACTTTTTCCCAGAATGCTTACCCGAAAAACTTGGCCATGGCTTTCTTTTGCTTGGCTGTACGGGCTTGGGCCAACTGCTTCACGTCCCTAAGGCCTTTCAACACTGCTGCATCATTGGGAGAGAGCTTGAGAGCCTCTTTGAACGCAGCTTCCGCATTGTCCTCATCTTTCAAGAGAAGATAGCCGGAACCTTTTCTGTACCAAGCTTTTGCAGTGGTTTTGTCATCGATTTCCGGGAACGCAAGTGCATCTTCAGTAGCACGCACGGCCTTTTTACCGTCTTTCAACTTCAACGCAACCAAAGATGCATTCAAGAGTAAGGAAACACTCAAAGAGACTTTCTCCTTCGTGAGGTCGTCGCTCAAGGACTCGGGCGTATAATCATTCAAGAACTCCGAGCCTTTCGTGTACTTTTCGAGCGACTTCTCCAACTTACCTTCTTTCAAAAGCTTTGTTCCCAAGTCCTTCAAGAATCTGGCCGCTTCAAGCACAGATTCAGGCTTGGACTGGTCAATCTTGTCGTCATCGGTAAGAACAGCCTCGTAGATATCACCCGTGCCATCGTCAGTCACAGAAGTTTCAGGAACATAGTCAGAAGGAAGCTCTCCGCAGTCGGCTATGACCCAATCTTCTTTTGGCTTGTCCCCTTCACCTTTCTCGCATCTCTCGAGCTGTCTAACAATCGATTTTCCTTGGATCACCTCTCCAAAAACAACGTGCTTCCCATTCAAGTGTGGCGTGGGCACAGTGGTGATGAAGAATTGCGACCCGTTTGTGTTTGGGCCAGCGTTGGCCATGGAAAGCAAAAATGGCTTGTCGTGGATCAACTTGAAGTTTTCATCCTCAAACTTGTTTCCATAAATGGACTCCCCACCTACGCCCGTGCCATGAGTAAAGTCTCCACCTTGACACATGAAGTCCTTGATGACACGGTGGAAAAGACTGCCCTTGTAGTGGAGCGGCTTGCCGCTTTCTGCAGAAACCCCCTTTTCACCCGTGCACAAGGCCCTGAAATTGTCAGCGGTATTTGGCACAACGTCGTCGTAGAGCTTAAAAACAACCCTTCCTTTTGGCTTTCCGCCCGCAGTGAGGTCAAAAAATACCTTGCTCATTTTTTATTTTCAAGAGTTCAGGTCTAGAGGTTTTCCTTTTTTTTTTTTTTTTTTTTTTTTTTGTCGAAAAGATGTAGTTTCAGCTAAAGCCTGGTTTAACCCTTTTTGCTGTTTAGTTGCAGCCGTTCTTGGTGCCAAAAGTAATTGGCGTGCGACTCAGGGCTCACCTGGCGTACTTATACGGCCCATGCCGGACTCAGTCGTCAGGATTCCGTGCGCGCAAAAAAATGAAATGGAACGCGATGGAAACTGGATGGAAGCCGGGGACAATTTAGGGACAGTTCAGGCCAGTTCAGGCCAGTTCAGGCCAATGCAGGCCAATTCAGGGGCTTGCAACCAATGGCGGTTAATTTATGACAGAAATAAGAAAGAAGGACACCCTAATAGTTTTCGTTCAGAGATGGATTTGGATTTTGGTTTCAAGTATCCTTATCATCGTAACGCTGTCGTTTTGTAAATTTGTTCAATGGTAAAAGTTTTGGTTTGACGGGAAAAGTACAACATTTTTCCGGATTTTTGAAGAAAATGACCGGCGAGTGTAATAAAAAAAAACAACCAATTGGTAAAAGAAGCAAAAAAGGAAAGAGCCACTGATAAAGGAGGGCTGATTTTTTTTTGACGACAAAAAATGGGAGAAAAGCCAGATTTTTCTCTAGTCAGTGCCATTCGAAGATAAAGGGAGTGTTTATTTGGTTTTGAGTTTCCGTGGTACTTCTTTCCATGCGCTGCGAAGAAGATGCTCGCAATTGAGGTTGCAAATTTTAACGAACACAATATACTGATGATTTTCGGGAAACTAGGAAAAACGTGAGATCTGGGTGTCAAGCTCTTCTAAGATCACACCACAGAATGAGCCGAGAAGAAGCGTAGGAGACAAGTAGTGCCATGACTTCCAGAACATTGATTCTTTGGCCCTGGTCACGTGACAAGTACACCCGGATGCAATTCGGCCTGGTTTACGCCCGATTGCATTGTTCCAACATATTATAAATGTATAATACTGACAAATTCTGAATACGATATGAGATATTACTACTTTACATTGTAGGTTGCATATTACTACTTTTACACTATATGTTGTATATTACACGCTGACATCAGCGCACGTTGACGGTATAAGCTAGGCTCAATCAGAGTAGGTGACCAAAAATACGTTCGGCGATTGGAACATAATCGCAGGTTAGTCTTGACTGAAGCGGCCAGATATTGATGTTCCCTCGATTCAAGATATCCAAATATAATCTCTTCGTGTACCGAAAAATGGGCATTCTGAACGCCTTCAATCTTGACCCAATACTCGTCATAAAACATGTCAACATTTTTGGATCAGGGATGAGTGGTAGCATTGGCTTCTTAAATGAGCAAGCGAACAAAAAGAAGAATCTTTAGAGCTCCACGAAAACGAAGAAGCCCATTTCTCTTGTTTTCTGGCTGCCAGAAGATTGAAACTCAAAAGCCTCGAAGATCTCAGACAGCCCGGAACACCACCCTCGCACCAAGTGTAAACAAACACTTTAAACTAAACCCTTGAGGAAAGAATCACGTCATTTGAACCAGGCAAGATATGATAATATTGTATCAATTGCCGTCGTTACCACAAAAACAAACAGGCACCATCATTTTCCAAACACTCAGAGTGAATAAACCAGCATATCACTTCATAGCAATACAGATCCGACCTTGGATGATACCAGGCCAAATACAAGTCAGGAAGCATTCCGCACAGGATCAAAATATGGATGGTCCATGGCCTCTTGCGCCGTAAGACGCTTCTGGTGGTCGTACTTCAAGATTTTATCGATGAAGTCAAGAAATTCATCGGACACTAAGTCGGCGTTTTTATCATTGATGAAACGCTTCCACGGACGACGGGTATAATAGCCCAAGTCCTCATATTCGTCACTGAGCGTAAGACTGTAGGTGGCCAAATATTCATGAAGATCCTCCGAGCCCAAAACACGCACAATCTGTACGAGCTGGTCAGTGTTGGACTTGCCGTGGAAAAACGGCTCCTTTTTGAACACTATTGACGCAAGCATGCACCCAAACGACCACATGTCTAGCGAATAGTCGTAATAACGGAAATCCACAAGCAACTCGGGCCCCTTAAAATAACGCGATGCCACTCGCACATTATACTCTGTCCCTGGATGATAGTATTCGGCCAAACCCCAGTCAATAAGCCGCAATTGTTTTTGGTCATGATCGATCATAACATTGTGTGGTTTCACGTCCCGGTGCATGATACCCATGGAGTGAGAATAATCCAACGCCTTCAAGAGCTCGAACATGTAATAGCGGATATCGTGATCGGAGAGCTTCGGGTACATGACGCGGAAATCCACGTTGTTTATGTGTTCAAAAATAAGCCCCGGGGTCTTCAGTTGTGGTTCCCGCACGACGTCTAGCAACCCTACAATGTTGGGACCGCCGCTGAGGTTCTTCAAAATCGAGATCTCCCGCTTGATTTTCTTCCGCTTGACCGGCTTCAACACCTTGATCACGCATTTGTCGCCGCTGGTGAGATCGATTCCTAGAAACACCTCGGAATACTTGCCACGGCCGAGTTTTTTCACAACCTCGTATTTTTCTTGCGAGTTCCAGCTGATGTTGATGTTGTCGTAGTCCCAGAATGCCTGGGGCTTGTTCTGTAGCACGTAGGGATAGACCCGAGCGATCGAAGGAACAGACATGGTGACTAGCGGGTGTTTTCGGGCAAGAATCCGCGATTTTAGTCGGAAAACGCCAGCGAAAAAGAGAGCAAGGACAAGAAGCGGTGCGAAGACGCGAAAGGTACGCCGAATGAGCCGGAATACGTGTATTTTGGCGGGGTTACGGCGGCCGAGGAATGTTGGCTAGACGCTGAGTGCGCTTTTGGGTGTTTGAAGTCGCGGGTGCCAAGTGCCAACACTGTTGGAAAGGCGGTGCGCGCACGACCTTCTGGGACCAGATTGAGATTGGGTGGACAAATTGGGGCAGTGTTCGCATAAATGGAACTTCAACTTATTTGATTTCACGGACACATCGTACGATAGATTATGACGTAATTTGACGTGATGCCACAAGTCGAACTGAGAAAAGTGACCAATTCCAGGTTGACGAATTCCAGGTTGACGAATTCCAGATTGACGAATTCCAGATTGACGAACTCCAGATTGACCAAGAACAATGCCTTACGGAGCGAAGCCGGTCTCATAAACTTTACATTATTAGGGCTCCAAGATAAAATAAACGTTCGCACACTTCCACACAAGCTTCAACCAAGTCCGTAGACGCATTGCGAAGTACGCTTATATTGTATTATATTTTGTATTATATTTTGTATTATATTTTGTATTATATTTTGTATTATATTTTGTATTATATTTTGTATTATATTTTGTATTATATTTTGTATTATATTTTGTATTATATTTTGTATGTTATATTTTGTATGTTATATTTTGTATTATATTTTGTATGTTATATTTTGTATTATATTTTGTATGTTGTCTGTTGTGTCGTGACTTTCAACGGAGCTGTCTACAAGATACGAAAACATATAAAAATCAGTATATATCTCGCGTATTTATTGAATAGACTCTTCAGTTCACTCGACAGCGAAAGTGATACTAATAGACCGTTTTCAGTGTTTTCGAAAAGCGTATCTCTTCTTTATCGAATAGAAGATGCGACAGTACAGTGCGATTCATATCGTATTCTCATGTAAGGAGAAGGCCTCAGGCCAGGATAAATTTCTCGGCCTTTTCTGACATTCTTGGTATTCTTGATATTCTGAAATTCATGAATCGAACCCCTAGTTGTCTCTTATCATGACCGTGCACAGATTCGTCTTCTCAATGACCAACTTCGGTGTAGATAATCGAGCGAATACTCTATATCGTGAGTAATTGCTCGCTCGCTCACCTTGAACGTCTTTCGATGGCCATTGTAGCGGCACGGATTTCATAAATTGGTACGAGGGGAGATAAATAACCGACTACTGCAATCTTTGCACTGCGAGAGCCGTGCCGTCACAGATTCGTCAATTTGGAAACCTTGTGAACACTGGCTCATGTAAGAATCACGAAACGACTGAAAAAACGACTGAAAAAACGACTGAAAAAACGACTGAAAAAACGACTGAAAAAACCACTGAAAAACGACTGAAAAAACCACTGAAAAAACCGACTGAGTAATCGCTCAATAATGAGAATCCTTCATTACAGTACTCATTATACTTGTGACAAGATGTAAGCACTCCGAAATCTCGTGGGTTTTGAAGGGTGTAATGTGTAAGTATAATCTCGCGATTATTATAGTGAATATTCGCCACACTGACTATCAACCAAAAAGGCGCATTCTCAAATCTCATTAACTGGAGCAACTTAGATATGGTGGAAAAACGAGCAAGCGATATAGGAAAATAGTTTGAACGAGATGGGCCATGCAGATGAATTGGTGAAACCTACCGGATTTGAAAATTTGAGATTTTTTGGTTTGAAGGTTTCGGATTTTAACCTTAAACGTTGCACTATCTTCGTTATGACTAAGATATTGTCTTGGGTACATAGGCTCAGGTTATATGTCCGCAAGCCTTAGAATACTTTATCTTCTAAATTGCTACCTCAGTCTTTCCGAACGATCAGGTAAACTGTCGGGAATTTCTTCTCTGAAGTATCTCGAGATTGCACGCGGACATGTAACAACCAACGCAGTATAAATGTCTTTTGGCTCCTTTCGTTATGACTAAACAGAAACCAGTATTCTGCGTTTGTGATGACTTTCGAATGAGTAGAATGTTTGTTCCTTTTAGATGAAAAAAAATTATATATAAGGAATATACGTCCGTGTTCTTATGATATCTCCTGAAAAACATCCTGGTTAAATAGCTGTGAAGTAAATTACTCGTGGCTTCCAGTCTTTATCTCGTATTGTCGTTAATGAATGCGTCAGCAAAATATTGAATTACCACGTCTCGCAATAAGGAACGAAATGAAGCAATACCTATTACTTAATTATGGATTATCGCATATCCCGGAGCACACCTAAGCGAAGAAACATTCGTTTGTGAAAATGAGGAGTAGTTCTGAAAACGGTCTAGAATTGTGGGTGAAACAGTGCTCGGTAGTTTTTTCCATTTATGCACCTCCGACCTTGTACGGCTAAACGGGAACCGGGACCTGGGAAGACCCAGTTGTGACAGGCGTCTTGAGAAACCGCCCTTAAGCAAGAAAGAAAGAAGATAGAGACAAGGTGATTGAGATCAACAGAACTCGAGGTCATCAGAAATTGAGATCAGATATCTGAACACTCTCTGGTTGTAGGTTGTTGCTTTGAAGGGACTTAAAAACTAAAGTTTGATATTTATCCAGACAGGCGATGTACTGATACGAGTAAAATGGTGTTGAATCTTACATCCTTCACAGCCCGTAAATAAACACTTGCCTCGGTTATTGAATAGCAATAGAGCTAACGGAACCGTAATAACATCCAGAAGAAAAAATACTGACGTCTTAAGGAACTATTCATGGCCACTAGTAGTTGGAAGCTGTAGTACTGTTGAACCAGGCAATCTGACGGATAAATAAGATAATAGAAAAGAAGGTAACCAATCTGGTTTCTTCTCCTTTCTTTCTTCTATCATTCTTTAACCAATACCCTGGTTCGGGAACTGAGGATTCACCAAGTCGCACCACTCAACAAATGTAGCATTTTCGCAGCCACCGCCCTCCCCCACACCGGGCAAAGCCTAAAAAACGCAGACAACGATCTCAAATCGACAAGATCCTTTCTACGCTTCATGTCCAATAAAGTTGTATATCGAGAAGAGAAAAACATACCTCTGGATTAGTTTGTTTTTGTTTGTTTGTTTGTTTGTTTGTTCTAAAAGCGATGATTTTCCATTGTCACCCCTGAATCTCTTCTGACCCACCCACGGACCTGCCCTCAAGAGGCTCATACTAATCCTCATCATCATCATTACTCACTCCGTTGGTATCCCTTGCATTGTGCTAAACTTGGCTTTGCACATAATCCTAGCTTACGTCTCGAGTGGCCATATTAAGGTAAAAAAAAGGTAGTTTACAAACCAGTGCCACTGTTGTTACCCCGATATACTTCCAGTACTCAAGAAGCGAGATTCGTAGTTGAAGTAAAAATAAGCGACTGTTCAAATGAAGAAATTCCCCAGACAAAATTCGAGGAAGACCAAAGTTAGTGGCCCCACCAAAGAAGAGGGTGGTTTCGGGCACCAGTGGGAAACAAAAAATAAACCACACCTTGCCGTCGAAAGATAAGTGAGCCGCCAAAAAGGAACTCGCACCACTTTAATATGATAAGCCAAGTCCAACCCAGACCCTAGATCTTCCAAGTCCAATGATAACACCCAGATCATGGTAAACTTCCTGAAAACAAAAATAAAATAAAAAAAGAAGAAAAAGAAAAAAGAACACCCGCAAATGTTTCCCCAGCAATACCCCTCTCATCCCCTTTCATCCTTCTCATCCTTCTCATTCTTCCCCTCTTCATATCGTCATTTTCCCAAACGACGACCCTAAACCATCTAGCGACAGCTTGCTCTGCTCCCTCTTACGTCGCTGGGCAGCCTTGCCCCTCGAAACGGAGTCCGCTGCGGCCCGCAAGGCTTCAATGCGGTCGTCCTTTTTCACGAGTTTGCGGCCACCGGACCCGAGCTCGTAATTGTCCAAAAACTCGTCAAGCATGCCTTCGAGATCTTGTCTTTCCTCGTGCATGTTGAAAGAAGCCTTGTCTGCGGGCGGCACTTCATGCTGGTCGTAGTTTTTGGCCATCTGTTCGAACCGGTCGTCCAAAAGAGTTAGCCCCTCGGTCCGGAAGAGCGCACTGGACGACATGGAGAACGACGACGTGTCGGTCATGGCGCCCATTTTCTTGCGGAGTTTGGTTTTCGGTTTCCGCTTGCCGGCGATATTCGGGAGCTCCGGAACCGTGTCGTTTTCATGGTCGGCCTGTCCTTGAAGAGCTGCATCGAAACCAGCATCGTCGTCGTTGTCGAACTCGTTGTCGGAGTCCCAGTCGTTAGTCTTATTCTTCTGCAGTTGCTTGAACCGGCGGAAGTCCTTTTCCCACGCGTTGTCGATTTTCGTGGGCACCGCCAACTCGGCCATATCTGACAAATCCGCCGGGGCGTCGTCCGCGCCATACGGGTTGTCAAGCTCGATCTCCTCGCCCTGGTAGTCCAGATCATAAGCGCCAAACTCGTCCGAATGGTTGTCCATGTCCCATTCATCATATTCTTCATCGTCGTCATAGTCGGAATACCCGTCGTCTTCCGCCACCCCGGACTGCAACAAGTCGGCGAAAATGTCGTCTTCTCCCTCGGCCTCGTTCTCCACATACGCGTCGTCGTCAAGCGCCTCCAAAACCTCGCGCAAACGGGGGTCCAAGTCGGGATTGAAGCCCTGGAGCTCGCGAGGGATGTTCTCGAGCTCGTCCGGCGCCACTTGCCGCTTGGCGCCCAGGACAAAAGCGTCTTTGAACAAGTCCTCGATGTTGTTATTACGCTTGGGCTTTTCCTGGGCGGTGTCCGCGTCGGCCTCGATGAAAACCCCGTCTTTCGTTTCCCCAATGGGCCGTAAATGCTGCATATAGTCGTATTTGGAGTCGTCGAAAAAAACACCATACTGGGCGGCTAGGCCTTCGTTTTTCTGGACGCTGGCCAACTCCTCCGGCGAAAGCCGCCGCTCCAACTCTCGCGCATCAAGCACCTTGGTGGCAGGTGCCAGTTGTTGAGGCTTATTGTTCTTCCGGTTATGGCCTTGAGGTTTTTCCACGAGTACGTGTTGTGACGCATCGTTGTCGAAATAAAGGGCATCGTCGTGCGGCCGGTGGACGACGCTATAAGTTTTTGCTGATTTCTTGTCGAATTTTTTTCCCATTCTGGGTGTGGGGTGTGGGGTGTGGGTGGTTTTTTACCTTTTGTAGATGCTTGATGGTGATGGAGGTGATGTTTATGCGATGAGCCTGCACGGGTATTAGCGGAGGAAAAAGTCGCGGGTCGCGATAAGCCGGATGAGGGGACAGGTCGCGATAAGCGGTATGAAGGGTTGCGAATGAGAAGGGAGAAAATACGTGGGCAGGTTTATTCATATTGTTTAGTCTTGTGGAACAGCTTCGGTAGAAATGGTTGAGAAACGATCTTTGGAAAATTAAGGGTGGTCTGATTTTTTGGAATCACTTCACAATAGAGAGGTACAGCTGACGAACTTTTACTAGTCAATTGTGTTTAAAGAACTTTCGATTCTTGAGTACTGGTCTGGAGACCTACCTTGCACTAAGTAAGCAGAATATTCACAACTCTACAAACACTCGATCAATGGGAAGCTGATTGTCATCTCTTGATTTTGACTTGACCAGGTTTGTGTAAAAAAATGTGCGTATCAAATGTTTTTTTTTTCTTGTCCGGTCTTGTGACTTTCTGAAATATGATGAAGCACTCAACGACTGTATTTGATATGTTCAGCAGTTACGCCAGTTGGGTCCATTGAGCTTTCGGTTATCCTGCTTACTTAAACATTGCGATCACTTCCCTGTTTTCTTTTCACCCTTTAGTATAGAACGACCTTGGATATTCATGTATTTCTTATCGAGGTATTATCATTCTTCGTTGTAAGTTAAAGAATGCCGTTGCAAAGTTACATCATTCTGAGTTAAACCAAGGCCAGGGCTGGAAATTCATTAACCGGTTCAGTCGAACGCATTTCTTGTTGAATACCAGTCTGTCGTTTATAAGGGCTCTCACTACTCAGAGGAGTTCATAATAAAATAATGATCTCTTAAGAGATGACTACCTAAGTCCTTCTTGAAGGCCGAACCCAGGTCTGCCTTAAAAGTGGTCTTTCCATCTCACACTAAGGAACATGGAGAACCGATACAGACACCACTTTTATTTAGAATTCTTAAGAACAAAACTGTTATATTTCAGTGGCCAAAGACTTCTGCATTGATGAAAGACAGACCTACTGAATTTTATAAGGTGAGTTCCGATGGGCTTTGTAGTTCACTTAGAATAAGGGCCGGCACTTTTCGCAATATGGCATTTTCCGCTTAAACGGGGGTTTACTTAAACCAGGTACAGTATTTTCCATTTCACAGTGGAACAGCATTGTTGCGATATCATTGGGGTCTATTCAGCGATGATGACTCCGTAAACAGCCATAACTAGCAAAGTATTTGTATGTCTGGAATGATCCACGATACAGTGTTGTTGATGTATCGGAATACTGAAACATTCTCTTTAGTCAATTTTCATACAAAAGAATACAAAAGTCGTCACCTCCACTCGATTAAATTTTTCACACCGTCTCCGATCAAGGCATACGCTAATAAGTAAATAATGGCTCTAAGTAAATCATCATCTCATTTGTGGATCCACACGCAAAACTCCCACTCAGTTTTGACCAATGTATGAAAGCCATCAACATCACTAGAGTACCACAATCTCCTTGGCTTTCGAAATTACCAAATTAGGCACTTTCGTCCTTTCCACGAGAAAAGAACCCTCAGCCAATATTCCCCCTAGAAAAAACTCCTGTTCATTTTCACTATAAGTTCACTTTTTAGAGCACCCGGCAAAAAACGAACGTTTTCACAGGTCATGCCGGTTGGCAGAATCACTAAATATCCGAGGCCAGTCACTGCAATAAACACAGATCATCTCAGCCGCAGCCAAGGTGGCCACGCCTATAATCAAGCCGCCCCAAAGGCCCAAAAGACCATGATCCAAAGGAAACGCCAAAACGTAGGCTACCGGGAGGGCCACGCCGTAGTACGAGAGCAAATTGACGTTGGAGCCGATTTTCTGGCGGCCCTGGCCCCGCAAGACGCCACTTAGCAACACATTGACAGGGTCTGCTAGTTGGTTTACCGCCACCATAGCAAGCACACGGGCCCCAATGACGCACACTTCTGGATCCGAAGAAAAAACAGCCGTCAAGGCGTGTCTAGCCATCAAAATCCCGGTGAAATTCACTGTTGAGATCACCAAGGCCATGACCAAGGCCACACGGGCCACCACGTGGGCCCCAACCTGGTTTTTCTGCCCAACATAGTGGCCCACACGCGTACTCACGGCCACCGACACTGCAAACGGTAGCTGGAACGCCAAAGTGCCGATATTGGATGCTATCGACTGCGCCGCCAACGAAGACGTGCCAAAAGATGCGGCAAGAATCGTCAATACCTCAAATGCCAAGTATTCTGCCTCTACCATCACCACTCCAGGAAGTGCAAGTGCTAGCATAGGCCTCCAGTTGTCCTTGGCTTTGTTTAGGTCCCACCCGCCCCAACACTGCTTGCCATCCACGAAAACCACATAGGCAAGCAAGAAAAGGGCCATGGCCCACTGGGAAAGACAGGTGGCCAAGGGAGCACCTAGGAAGCCAAGGCCATACTTTGGGTGCCAGACCAAGAGCCAGTTGAGCACGATACTTAATGGTACAGACACTACCAACACGTAGGTGCCAGCATGGAAAATGTGCTGGGCCTGTAAAAAGCGCTTGCCTGTTTCAAACACGAGCAATGCAGGGGCACCGAGGGCCATGATCCTTAGAAACGACTGGGCCATGGCCACTAGCTCGTGATCGGGCACCACAAGGCCCAACAATGACCCGGAAAACCACCAAAGCGGGAGGAGGGGGAACGCCGTGAGCGCCAACATCATCAACGAGCACCGCTGGAAGTACACGCCCACCAAATGGAGTCTGCCAGCGCCAAACGCCTGTGAACAGAGCGAATCTAGACTCGTGGCCATGCCTTGATACACAGAAAGCCCAGTAATGTTGAAAGAGCAGAGGGCTAGAGACGCGGCCGCAAGCTCTTTGGGGCCCAATCGGCCTGTGGCGTATATGGACACCACGGACATCAAAAACTGGAGAAAAAACGTTAATATGAGCGGTGCCAGCGACTTAGATACGACGATAAGCTCGTTTTTGAGGGTGACTTCCGGTGTTTCTGGTTTGGTAATAGCGCCGTGGGTGGTGTGGCCCATTTGGGTCATGCCATGGTTGGTGCTTATCAAAAGCGCCAGTTCCGAGTCACCAGACATGGTAGCGATGGTTATGGATCGGAATGGTGGGAAGATGAATGAGAAAAGATGGATGGAATGGAATTGGACGCAGACTGAAAAAGACAGACAAATCGAATTCAAATGTTCAACAGCAGGGACGCACAGGATGAGGATACCAACAACGTAAAATTACCATACAACAGCCAGAAAACAGCGTCAGCTCAAAAGTGACTGGATCTCAGATCTGGTGATGCAAAAGCTCGGTCTTCGCTCCTGTTTCAGCGTCCGCCGCGCATCGGCTATCCCTTTTAGATATTCCGGCGGCGGCCAGCGGAATTCCAGGCCAGCGGAATTTCATGGCCGCGGAATTTCATGCGGACGCGGGACACGGCGCGGACCCGACCCGCTAAGAGCTTATCAGCACGGCGGGATTTGGCGCACTCTTTACCTCGGATCTTGGATCAGATTTTGGTGGTTCGCCAAATGTGCGAATCAATCAATCAAACCGTTCAGTTGCGTAGTTTAGTCTTTGTCACGCTGCTTCCAATAGTCAATCTCCAAATAGCTAATCCTCAAATAAGTAAATCTCAATGACTGAGTCTAAATCTGGCTTCGTTTCATTTCTTCTTGTTTTCTTCCTCCTCACCCTCTTTTCATTCATTGTCGCTCCATAAGCTTAGTTGTGTCGGATCTGCCCATAATAACAAGAGCAATTGTGTCACAAACGTAGCAAAAATGATCGTGAAGCGATCGGGAAATGGTCGGGCAAATTTTCGGAGAT
The DNA here is from genome assembly GCA_030582695.1 of [Candida] golubevii. Taxonomy (NCBI): domain Eukaryota; kingdom Fungi; phylum Ascomycota; class Pichiomycetes; order Serinales; family Metschnikowiaceae; genus Metschnikowia; species [Candida] golubevii. The sequence continues at coordinate 40,096 of JAJMGV010000061.1, forward strand.
AGCAAAAACACTACTTCAATTATTTTATACAATGAACGAGCCTGCCTGGTATGGCATCACCTGCCTTTTTAAAAAAACCGTGCAAAACAATCGACGAAAGAAACGGATTTCCTTGGAGACCTCATTCTTGCGTGTTTGCTGCTGTTATGTGAGTGAAAGGATACTCATGTAATTACTGGGTTTACAGCCCGATTGGAACAGGAATCATTTCAGAGCGCAAGTCCAAAACGACCCCTAGTGAAAAGATCTCTCCCTCACAGACACTGTTGAGAAGATCAAGAGAGGTTTCCATAGAATTCTTGATGATTCCTTCCCGAATGTTTCTGTTTTTGTTTTTTTTTTTATTGAAAAGGCTTGATCGTGTAGGATTGGACGATTAGCAAGATTGCGGAATTATGAGTGTTAGTGAGGCCAGTGTATGATGCCTTTCTTCCGTAAAGAAGTCGATTGATTTGGTACCCTAGCTTACCGTTCCATTTGGCCCATTGCGATAGAAAAGTAAAAGGTTGGGTATTGAGATAAGCGTCACTCTCACACAATAATTCGTATTCTTTTTCTTGTGTCAAAGGTGTAAAACCACTCACAAGACGATGGCCCAATCCCGAATATTACCTAGTAGCAATAGAGATGAAAAGTCCTCGACTTTCTCTTCAACTTTGCAACAAACGGCACTGTGGAACTCCTTGTGCCTTACTATATTTCAGCGAGTCTCAGAAATGGAGATTTTCACGCATGTCACAATCGAAAAACAAGGCTAGATTCTTGATCCGGCAACCTATGATCTTTTTGCACCCAGACCCCTTTACAAATAATGAAAGCGAGTCCTTAGTTCATCTTCGTAGACACCCTGAATCCTTGACTCAGATATTGCTGATCTTAGAAAGAAGCCCTGAGATATTAGTTTCCGTTGATTTCTCGATCTCTCTGTTCATACCATGCGGGCGTTTTCCAGATTCTCTCCTTGTTCTCGACAGAAAATGTACACCTGTCCTTTTCGCTCTAGGAAAAACGCCTTATACGGTTGAAAATTCAAAGGCACAACAATCTCAAGCAGGTTGTCCTTTTCCAAGATTCTGGAAGGGTCGAGGTTTTTCAAGGTGATTGTTTTGCGTGAGATTCCCGATCCAGCTTGTGTCGTGTGTAAAGAAATGTCGATGTTTTTGGTCAATTGTTGGGACTCGAAGAGCACATAGAAATGGTCATTTTGGCTTTTCTGGGTGATTGTAAACTTGTACCGAATAGGCAGCGAGCCGTTAGATTCCGGTAGCTTCGGCGGTTCCAACAGCACCAGAGCAGGATGGCTTTTTTGCTTGAGATTGTCAATATTTTTATGCTCGCCCTTATTCTTCGTTTCCTCTAATGTCATCTCCCCAATCTCTTCAATCAACGGTTTATGACGAGTGCCCTGGATATCGGACAAATCAGGCAATTCCTCCTCATCCCTAGAGCCTTCTTTTGTTCCCAATGGTCCGCCCAGAAGCTCCTCTATCAACCCTGCAGTCTCATTCTGCTTGAGTTCTAAGAGCCTTTTTTGAAGCCCGTTTTTCAAATCTTCTTGAGTGATTTCGGTTTTCGAAAGTTCACCCTTGTATGCCATTTTAGGTAGCGAGTACTCCCGCTCAAGCACAAGAGCGTGCATCATTTCCACGGATTCCAAAGCCCACTCCACTAAAATCATTCGAAGATCTTTACTCACTTGCACCCACTGATAACACGTGGAGTTTATACAGCAGTCATACACAAACAGCGGCACGCCCTTTTTGTCGGTATCCCGTTTCTCAAGAGACACAATGATGGGGATTTCCCACTCATTTTTGACGATTAGGGGGAACACTACTTTAGGGTCAAAGTCCACCGATGGTTTTGGCACCCTGGGCTCGTGGCAGACATTAATGAACACTTTTGTGGAGTACAAATGGTCGGGCGGACCGTCTACGATCTTCGTCTTGACAACAAAGCCCGGTTTCGGATCGAGTTTGACTGTTTCAGCGTGTTCGAAAATCGCAGCCATGGATCAGAATGACACTGTGAGTATTCGGGGCAGATAAAAGGTGATTCAGATGGGGAAAGACGCGGGGATTTTCGCCGGAGGTAGTACAGTGGAGAATGCTTAGATGAAAGATTTCTCTTAATTACCTGAGACCACTGGTGTGTGGAGATTATGGGCCAGAAAGTTTATATCAGACGTGATTGGAGTTGAAGATGTGGGGTGAAGGCCAACACCCGTACACCAGGGGAATGATACCGGTTAGCCTTTAACACCCTTATACCGTGGGATATTGAGGAGTTTTGGAATGGCGCTATTCTTAGGGCTTTTGGGTTATCTTATTTAGTCTCGATTAACTAAGATTACCGTCAAATCAGATCAATTGGCCTCTTTATGTCGATCTTTATAGGATGCGACTCTCGGAAGTGCGCGTCCGAGTCCAAGTCCGAATCCTCATGGAGTCTGAATTTAGTGAAGAAGTCCAACCTTGTATACCCGAATTTGCGTTTTCGTTCAAAGATTCAAGCAAGAGAAAGGCGAACAGAAAAGAACAGCTTGTTTCAACTTTCAGAGCCAAGTGTAACAACCGACCGAAAGATTGCAGTTATCTAATTCTTTTAGGAACAGTCGCACTAAAACTGCCCTCTTGCTGTGATCTGGATGTTTTTATGAGGACAAAATAAGTAAATGGATTGGGAAGTCGGTATATCTTCAAAACCACTGCTTCAATCAAACTTAGATTAAAGTGGTTCAAGAATTTAGAAGTGAAAGAGCCGTCAGTGATCAGCCTAAACCTTAGTGGGGCTACATAATGAAATTGTATTTATAGCATGTGTAAATGATTCATAACAAGTGATAAACGGTAAGATGGGTGGTAACTATTCAGCTGGTTTCTTTTCTCTCGCTCTCTGAATTTTACTGCCTTTAGTTAATCAAAAATCATCCTTAAGAAAACGCAGTGCATGAGCACTTCTTTTTATCTCAAGATACATCATTTGGGTCTAATAGAAGCCTGGAACTAGCAGAGAAGAACTTACAATTTACTAAAGAGAATACAATACAATATACTAATCTACGATAGTATCCCCCCAGTACATCAGCTTCGGTAAATGTAAGCCAATACTGGCTGCTCTACCTCAGAGCTGTTTCAGAATCGCCGCTGCTCAAGGGATATTAAGTATTTCGGGCAAACCTGAAATTAAAAACTACACCGACCTGCCAAATTCTACATCGCATCAGTATCTTTATAACACACAATCTCTTTTTCATCTTTCTGAAGTTAGAAGATGAGAGAGAAGAGCTCCAAGACAATTGCCTTTTAAGCAATCAATATAAGTTGAATTCTTATCTAACTCATAAATAAATTACATTATGGAAAGACTCAGTAAAGTATCCCCATTTATAGGGTACGGTATAGTTTCAATAACCCCTGTCTTACCATTATGTCTTTTATCTATATTCTTTTTCTATGTAACTAACTCTTATATGAAATCTATTAAAATGTATAAAAGAGGGGGCGTTGCTTTTGAACTACAGCTATCTTGAGGAAAGATAGAATCGAACTATCGCAGCACATAGGCACTAAAGTTACAATTTAGTTCTAATTACCATCATTGGAATTTTCCCTTTAATAGATAAATGGCCATAAAAAAAGTGAATAAGTTCTTTGAAAAGAAGCATTTAGCCTGAGTCAAGCCTATTTTCTATAATTAAGCTAAAACCTATAAATGGCTTAGTTAGTCAGACCTTTATCAGATTTGCAGAAATGAGAGTATCTATTCCCTGATCGCCCATTCACTGCTCCGGGTCTTTGGTCTGAACTATCAAAGCTAACGGAACAAGAACATCAGACGGAAGGCCTCTTAAGCGCTAACAATAAGGTAGTATTCAGTGCGCCCCAAATAAAAGACACGATGAGATAGAAGCAAGAGACAAAGAAGAAGGATGGCAGTTGAGCATCGTTGGAGTTTTAGAGAAATATGAAGAAAAAAAAAAAAAACAATGTTGAGAAGAAATTGTATCGGCATCCATTGGTGATATTAGCAGGCTACAAAATACTGTATTGTGCGCATTTTGTTATGGTAGACAATTGAGGAGCCACCGCAGTTGGGCCACTATCTACGTACGGCTTCAAGCTGAGATCAAAAAAGAGAAAAAAAAAAAAGAGAAAAAAAAAAAAGAAGGAAAAAAAGGGAGATAAAAATTCAAGAAGCAACTACCTCTTTTCACAGCAACTCAAGGACCTTCTGCAACAGATAACAATATGCTCTTCCGCTGTTTTTCTCTCGCTCCTCTTTTTCTCTCTCTTTTTCTTCCCTGCTTCTCGCACCCTCTCCCCTGCAACCACTTAATGGCTGCAAAATTTAAACACTCCAATTCCCTTCAACCAGGATACGTCATCACTTCAAAACCGCCATTTTTTCCACCCACAGTATTATAGTCCCCATAGAGCAAGTCCACCAATCCCTGAGACGGCCCAGGGTTCTCGAACGCCACATAGTGGGACCCGCCAAAAACATTAACAAAAGTGAGGTTTCGGTCTTGTCGCACTTCTCCGGCAACTGCTCCACCATGTGTCCAAATATACTTAGACGAGCTTTTAGAAAAGCCACTTTGACCGCCCCACTCCAAATTCGAAATCATTTTTTCTGCGCCGAGGTAGTTGCAGACAAAGTCCCGATTGCCGTGGTAGAGCACCACTTTCATGTTCAGCAACAACTCCGGAAAATAGGTGATTGCAGCCACCGAACGTTTCGGCTGTAAATGGCCGCTTACTAACGGGTTACACGCCACCCAATTGGCGCCGTTTCCGCCGTTTCCGCTGATTTTTAGGTTCAACTTTTTCTTAAACTCCTCTTGATTGACTAAGCTTTCTAGTCTGGCGAAATCCGGCGGCCAGTCCACTCCACACTCCGGAAACAGTTCTTGAACACTGTAGTCATAAATGTTATGACACTGAGCTTGGCCTTGCCCCAGCTGGACTGTGGTGGCGTTGATGACCAGAAGTAACACGTCCCGACAAACGCGTTGTACATTTCCAAAAGGGTTTCCGTGCTCCGAATACGCCATTTCACACTGTTTCTGGGCGCTCAAAATCTTGTCCCATTGAGGGTTACTCGGATTTACTATTCCTACGGTCTCCGAGTAGGAGAGGTAAGAAAGACCCTGTTCAGCGGGGGAGATCCATCCGTTTCCAATAAGCAATCCAATGACTTTGATTTTCTGTTCTGAATCTCGGTTGTGGTCGAGAATCTGCTTCCCAATATAAGGCACATATTGGCCCCCGTAGCTCTCGCCAGCTAAGGTAATATCGTTGTTTGCGTCTTCGGGAAAAACACGGAAATACTCTTCTAGAAACAGCATGAAGTTTGTCAGAAGCTGAGAAAGCTCGGTGTTGAACCCGTCGCTGTAGCTGAAACCGGTGTTGGCAGGTTGATCTACAAAAACCAAATCTGCTTTTTTATCCCACGACGCGATATTACGTACCACCTCATTTCTGTCGTTCACTCTAAACGGCCCGATTTCCAAAAGTGCCCCCACAATTGACAGGCACCCCGGGCCGCCATTGAGCCAAAAAATGGTTTTTTTCTTCGTTGCGGGCGGGTTTTGCCTTCTGCTCATTTTCCAGAAGAAATAAACGGTGCTGTTTTCGTCGTGTAGTGGGATTTGCCCCGCGAACATTTCTGGAATTTGGTCTGGTGATAAGTTCTGAGTAAGTTCCGGAATCAGGCCTACTCGAAAGTCTTCTTTGGTAAGAATCGGTTGTGGTGGTGGTGAAAAAGGGTCAAGAATGGCATAGATACATTTTGCTAGGAAGAGAAAGCAAGTGCTGAAAACAATGGTGAGCATATTTTGATAGGTGTGAAAAACGCAGGGCTCTCCAAAGGTCCGGATAAAAAAGGGGTTCGAGCGGGGTGTCTCGCTCTATTTAATACCGCAAGAATAATTTTCATTTTGCTTTCTGGGGGCTGAACCCCGACACTTGATACTTTTTTTTTGTCCGTATTGTTTATTGTTTCTATACCTCTTGGACTAGATTGGTCGTTGACCTAATAGAGTATGTCTGGAGGTGCGAACTCTTCCAAGTTTCCTGCTTTGTATTAGTTGGAGGATTCTAGGGTAAGGCTCTCGTTCCTTTTGAAAACAGTATCCGGGGATCTTCAAGCAAATCCCACTGATTTAAGGAATTGATAGCAGTGCAGGGGTCACGGTAGCAAAAATACTAGGGGTGATTTCTGGGTTGTTGTCGAATGGTTTTACTTGAAGTTTGTTTAATTAGTGGGATGGGAAAGTGGTGCAGCCAGAAGAAAAAATAAATAAATAAATAAACAAAAAAAGAGAAAAAGTTATTGGCAAGAAGAATAATTTAGCAGCTAGTTCTGGGATCGACTTTAGATATTGTTGAAATTCGAGTATTCTTGCATAACCTTGGTCTATCTTATAGGAACTGCTTAAAGTTGAAGAACGGAGTGCGAAACCTAGGAGCTGGCGAAAATGGGGTTGATTTGAGCTGTTTATCTTTGTTTCGTAAATAAACGTCTCAAGTCTCAGAAAGTGTGCCTCTTGACAACCTAAGTTTCTTGCCTGGCGTCTTTAGCCTACTTAGAGTAACTGAGAGTAGAGTAACCGAGAGTAGAGTAACTGAGAGTAGAGTAACCGGGAGTAGAGTAACCAAGAGTAGCGTATTAAATCGAGACATCTCAGTATGGATCTACTAAAAAGGTGGATGCTAGAATCCCGATTTTCTTCGGCAGGATAGTATTAAGGTATATCTTCAAAAAGCGGATAGACCTGTCAAAAGCTTTTTACCTGGTCGCATCTCTCAATGCAATCTCACAGATATTCATCGACAACCGTTTATTAAGTGTATCGTGACTTGAATCAGAACCAAAAGCAAGTACAAAGATTAAGGAAACTTCATCCCTTAATTTTCCTTTATTTTCCTTAATTTTTCTTTCATTTTCCTTCCTTTCCATCCTCTTCCTTCACACCCAAAACACTCTTAAAGCTCCAGCAGCTGGTGACTAGACTTCACCATTCTGATGGCAGCAAACACATTGTCCAGACCCTTTGTTTTGTCTTTCATAAGCTTTTCCACCATCCCCGAAGCCACCTCGTGCAACTTGGCGCTTTTTTTCTCCGCCTGCTGAATAGCCCAGCGAATATTGAACTGGTTGCGGAGCCCAAACTCGCCTTTTGTAATAATCAACATATCGTTGTTTTGCACGGTCCAGAAAACCGACATGGATTTCTTCTTTCCGTTCCAAGAGGCCTCCAGATCGTTTTTGGCTTTCTCGTTTGAGTGCACAAGCTTGCCGTTACGGAACACACCTGCCCACCAGTATCCGGTGGAACCAATTTGTAAAGTCTCACCTTTTTTGATGGCGTAGAAACCGCTCAAACCTTTAACTTTGGCCAAATCGTCAACAAGACTGGTCAGCAACAACTGCAAAGCAGTTCCTCTGTAGTCATTGGTCACCAACGACTTCAGCTTGTGGATCAATTTCCCAGCCCAGTCCTTGGTGAAAGGATTCATCGATTTAGGCATGGCTGCAATACCCGTGCTCCAATCCTGACCCGACTCTTGGTAAAAGTAGTGCTGAGGTTTCAAGCCCCAGAATACAGGTTGGTCGTAGTCGATCTTTGTCCATTTCGAGTCGAATTCTTCTTTATGGTGCGATACAAAGTGATTTCCGTCTTGTCTCTGGAAAGGTTTTGTGGCCAATGCTGAGACAAAGGCTGCTGGAACAGCCAAGATAAAAAGAAGATGCATAGTGAGAGCTGGAAGTGGATTTAGAAGTGGGTTTAGAAGTGGGTTTAGTTTTGTTTGCTTGGAGGGAATCGTGATAGTTATATGTGTTTTTTGCAGACGGTTTGGTTTTTCTCTTTGGGACTAGGGTGTTTACATTCTTTGAAATAAGTTCTCTATTTATTTCGTTTGGGGCTTCAGGGTAAATTCGATTGTTTTCACAAATGGACTTTGTCCTTGAAATCAAGGATGGGGTGGGAGCTGTAGCTAGACTTGCCGATAATTAGTTGAATTATTGTCTTTGGTATAAACGAGAAAGAAGATGTAGGAGCTCTTATTGCTCGCAGGTATTATATCTTTACACGAGCTGCAATATAGCCGGGATTTGGGTGTTTCAACAAGATTGTTTTCATTTGTCTTCAGTGACTTTGGTGTGATTAAGATGCCAAATCTCACTGTTGTACTGTCCGATCAGTACGTTGAGAATTAGGGGGATGCAGTTTGAAAATGGCCGGTTCTGAATCAGTTCAGTAACCAAAAATGAATAAACCGGAAATACTAGTGAATACTAGTCTATTTGAACTTCATAGTGAGTGTGAAAATACGCGGTTTAGACGAACTGTACGCGTTACTACGAAAGTGCTCGGCAAGGTTGTTAGCCGAGGTACACGATAATAAACAATGGCATGTTTGGACTTGCACGATTACAGGGATCAGAGAAAATAAGATAATTAGATAAGTTCAACGAATTTTCAGTCATGGGATTATGCTTATTAATAATCTTTGTTTAATTGTATATAGTCCGCCTTTTATATGTGACTTGGGCTTTGTCTTATTACCGTTTCTCAGGGATTGCTAGACTGTGCAAAGACTATACCATTTAGTTCAGAGTGAAATTTACCCCTTGTTCTCGTATAATGCAGGATTAGTACTGTTTGTCGAAATGGCCAATTATGGGAGCTATCCAGCGGAATTAAACAAGGTTGAATAAAGTCTGGAGTATAACTGAGAAAAGGGAATATATGATGAAGTAAGTGAACGTTTTATTTATTATGATGTCATTCTGTCCAGAGACCAAACGATCACGAAGAATTCATCTTTCGAAGCATCTCCTCTGTCTTGTGATTTAAGGTTGCTTCACCCGAAACTACGATACACTATAGTACACTCTAATACACTCTAATACACTCTAGTATACTCCAATACACTCTAGTATACTCTAATATTCGACCGGTTCACTTCACAGGCAATGGTTCTTATCTCCTCGCAAATTTGCCAACTCAAAACAAAAGCCACAAGCAATAGTCTATAGGAACCATAAACCAACTTAAAAACGTTAAATCTGTATTTCTAGCCTCTTACCGTGTGCACCAAACTCCGGAAGTCAATGACGCATGGCCGACTCTTTCGACCTTGGTCGCCGCGACTCGCATGACTCAGGCTGACTCAGGCTGTCTCGAGGCCCACCCGTAACCCGCACCGCTTGACTCACGTTATGAGCCGGCCGATCTTCACTCCACCCAATACATACAAATCTTTTGTTGCCCTTCTTCCTAAAACACACAATTCTCCCGCGACTCGGCCAAAAGCTCTTTTGCACCAAATTAAGCTCTCCCAAAATGAATGTGCTTGTTTACTCCGGAAAAGGGGCCACCTCCGAAGGCGTGCGCCATACGATTGAGCTGCTTCGCCAATGCTTATCTCCGTATTACGCTGTGGTGACGGTTTCTGAGCAGGCTCTCTTGTATGACCCTTGGATGAGTAAAACAGCGATGTTGGTGATGCCCGGGGGCGCAGATTTGCCGTATTGCGCGTCTTTGAACGGCCCAGGCAACAAGAGAATCGACCAGTTTGTGCGCAATGGAGGAAAATTTGTGGGGTTCTGTGCTGGCGGCTATTACGCCTGCAAGAGGTGTGAATTCGAGGTGGGAGATCTCTCTATGGAAGTAAGCGGGTCAAGGGAGTTGGCGTTCTTTCCTGGCACGTGTGCTGGCGCTGTTTATAAGGGATTCATGTACGAGTCTCATAACGGCGCCCGAGCAACACGAATGGCGGTCAATTCGGCTGCTTTGGAAGGGTTGGATAGCCCTGAAGAAGCCACGGTTTACTATAATGGAGGCGGCATGTTTATGAATGCTTCCAGGTACCGAAATGTCGAGATTTTAGCACGTTACGAAAGTCCTACGGACGTGACGGATGAAAACCACGATTTAGCCGCGGTGGTGTGCTGTAAAGTGGGGAAGGGCGCTGTTTTGCTTACTGGTACGCACCCCGAGTATACTCCACTGTTGATGAAGCCAGTGGCAGACGATTCACACTTCCAGGCGGTTGCTAGCGAGCTCAAGGCCACCGATAATGAACGTCGTCGGTTTCTCGCCGCGTGTCTCGCTAAAATCGGGCTTCGTGTCAACACAGACGAGGCCAGCCGTGTGCCAAGGCCCACGCCCATCTACATGACTGCCAGTTTCGATCCAGCTCGCGTACAACAGGTCATGGCCCATCTCAAGGCCAACATGGACTTTGTGGGCCACAACACGTTTGAGGACGCCCACGATACCTTTGTTCTCCACGACGAGGCTGAAAACGACCATCATCACATGCTCGCGGATGCTCTGGACACTCCAGGAACTACAGCGACAGCTTCCCTCGAAGACGTGGCGTCATGGCCCAAGCACATCAAGGTGTTCACTTCGGGAGCGGTTCCGGAGGCCCACCAGACCCCGTACTTCGACACAAAACAGTATTTTGCGTCTTTGCACCGGCTCTACGAGAACAACAACGTTTCTAAAGAAGACCGGCACTTCGGCGCCTTGCTTTGCTACGCTGAAGTGGTCACTTCTACCAATACTCTTCTTGACGCTAATCCCAACTGGCTCCGCCACCTTCCAACGGGGCTCACATTCACAGCAACCACGCAGGTGGCCGGAAGGGGCCGTGGTGGAAATGCCTGGGTCAATCCTAGGGGTGTTATGGCCACATCAGTGCTAATTAGAGTTCCCTCCGAGGCCCAGAAGAACTTCAGTATTGTGACCCTCCAGTACCTTTGTGCACTCGCTGTGATCGAGCTGATTTTGAGTTACGGCAGTGAAATGCCCGGGCAAGGAGTCGGGTACGAGGATATGCCCTTGCGGCTCAAGTGGCCCAACGATATGTATGCGTTAAAGCCGGAGTACTTCACGAGTCTCGGAGATAAGGACGATACCAGTGGCACTGTGGATGGCGACGAGCAAAAATGGGCCAAGGTGTCTGGGGCCTTGGTGAACTCACAATTCCTCAACGGGCAGTTTTATTTGGTTTGGGGCTGTGGAGTTAATGTGCTGAATGAGGCCCCCACCACCTCACTCAACTCCGTACTTGAAAAGCTCAATGAGATCCGTGCAAAAAAGGGGTTGTCGCCACTTCCACCTTACAACCACGAAACTCTCTTGGCCAAGGTGGTGTACACGTTGGGGCAGTTCTACAGCGTGTTCCAAAACGCCGGTCTTCTGCCGTTTTTGGGTCTTTACTATAAAAGATGGTTTCACCTGGACCAAAAAGTGCGTTTAGACGCCGAGGGGAATGGGAAAACCCGCGAGTGTATCATCAAGGGAATTACCAGTGACTACGGTCTTTTGTTGGCCCAGGACGTAGCCACAAAAGAGACGTTGGAGTTGCAACCGGACGGGAATTCGTTTGACATTTTCAAGGGTCTCGTGTATAAGAAGCGGTGAGAAGAAAGAAAGAAAGAAAAATGACAGAAAGGAGGAGACGGCAGAAAAAATTATAGAAAGGAAGAGACGGTAGAAAGTGATGACAAAGGAAAAAAAAGACTCGGATGAGGGTCAGAATATGTCTTGGATGGTGATAGAAGGGTACTCGCGCTCTCACTTAGATTAAGGCTGCGGTTTACATCAACGCGGAGTAGGCTATCAAGTGAATCTTGAACGGATGATCGTTAGAATTCCCCAAAAACGTATATTTTCTACCCCAGAAGTGTGTGCTTTTTTCCATTTCATTCATTGCTGAAGTTTTGACTGTGATATGTGCAGTTAAAATTTTGAAGAACAAATACCTGGAAATCTGGATAAAAGATGTATGGCCAAAAGAAATATGGCCAAAATATAGACGACTTGAATTGTTGCTTTATTGGAAAAAAGCCGATCTCGATATTTTCCAAGACTGGCCTTTCAATGGGTGTACTTTGTCTTGGCGGAGATTCTGTCCGAACCCTCAATACGCAAAGTTTATTGAGCATTCAGATGGATTGGTGGTCTCCGTGTCTTCCCCTTTGATTATGTAGGCATTATCGTTTGCTAGTTCTGAATTTACACAGAAATATGCTTGGGTAGTCGAGTTGAAAATCTTGATAGTTACGGCCTCGGTAAATTACAAGGCCAGACGCCCAAACTTCTAGGAACTTGTAGAATAGATAAATTTCGGTTAATTCGGAAGCGGGGCTCGAATAATTGTAAAAAGCCCTCATTTTCAGGGTACGGAGCTCGCAACTAGTGCTAACCCTAACAAAACCGAAATATAGTCCCATGTCTCCAGTTGGGTCAAAGCTCTGTAAACCAGTGGTTGCGAAAGCTTTAATTTCGGTCACTTGCTTAGACCCGATAAAGATATTTCAAAGAGAGTAATTACTCCCGCGCTTGCGATATTGATATAATTACTTCCGAATAAAGAAAGGACGCTTTCAACAGTGCCGGGGTATATCCGTCCATCTCCACATTTCCAACTCAAACTGTCTCATTTATTGAAATCCAAGTTGACGTCAACTTTTCTCGCACTCTGCTCTTCTTAATCTTCTTCATTATCACTACCATTATCACTACCATTATCACCTCTCATCCACTCAATCGATAAGCATTCTTTCATCAGCAATCTTTCATCAGCAATCTTTCATCAGGTTTCCTCTCGCCGTAAGCAAAACAATCCACCCTATCCTCATCCGTAATAATGCCCCTCGCCTTTAAAACTGCGAATTTTTTCATAGCACCTAGTTCCATTTCACTGCCGTGATCCTGAAAAACATCACTGATATGAGAATATAGGTTCTCGGCGGGCACGGAAATAGGCGGGATAGCCAAAAAGTCTCTTTCCATGCGACCAATCACGGGAAACACGTGCTCTTTCTCTTTATAGTAGTCCATCCACGATTTCGTGCGATATTCTCTAGCCTCGGAAAGGTAGAGGTCGGCTTCGTTTTGATCACTTGAAATTATTCTTTTCGAAGGGAAGAGTCGGCTGTCAAGCTGGGGCTCGTTTGTTCTCTGGCTCGTGTCGACTTTTCGACACTTTCTTCTGTGGACACTAGTGCTAGTAACAACGCCATTTGAAGTCCTTTTCTGCTCCTTTTCAAACTCCCATTTATAGCGAGAGTAAACCTGGTAGAAACGCTGTTCGACACTTTCGATAAGAGCAGGCGTAAAATGCAACTCCTCAAAGTATTTGAGTTTGAAGCCAGGATCAAGCGCAGTGGCGACGAAGAATGTTTTCATCGTATCGTTTTTGGGTTCATGAATAGGAAAAAAACTCGAAAGCTTTTTCCTGACCTCGGCTACTGCAAACTTGAGAAGACGGTTTTGGCGGCAATCAAAACTATCGACATCTTTCATCACGAGATCGATAAGAGGCACCACCAAACTGATCGTAGGGGAAGTTGTTGTTTGGAGCATCTTCATCGCTTGCTGAAATATGCTTAGAAAATCGCGCACCTAGGCCAAATACTCCCATTCACTCTCGGTTATGTACGAGGCCAGGAAATCGGCTATTTGTTGTTTATCTTCGTATGAGGCGCGTTTAAGAAGCCCGGTAATCTCCGCTCGAAACTCCAAGAACCGGTCGACCATGTCATACGTAGAGATCCAACTATGCTTGTTCTCTCTTAGAAGCGTATGGCGGGCCGAATCGGAACTGGGGCTTGGCCCAGTTTCTTCAACAATTTGGTTGAAAGTCTTTTGTAAGTATGGTCTTTCTATGACACCATTGCTGATTTGTCGGATTAAGTCAGGCAACGATCGCATGCTGATTGCAGTGTCTTCCAAAAGAGGATTGCTTTTTTCCAATTGATTTAGCAATCTCTGAAACTCCTTGGAGGTGTCCGGCTTGAAGAACGTATACCGTAGAAATACGTCAATGGACAAATCGAAGGCGGTTGCGACACAAGGAATACCCCCTTGAAAGTCGTACTTTTCGAGCAGCCGTTGGTACTCAAAATAATTACCCAGAACGTAGTCGAGACTAGACGTATTCTTTCTGGTTATCGAAATTAGGCGGTTCCCAATGCGATATTCTTTAAGAACACCAGTGAGAAGCTGATATAACAAAAATCCTGTGGGTGCTTGTTCCCTCACTACTTCAAAACCGATATAGTGTTTCTCGAGATTGAACAGAGCGTTGAGAAATTGCAAGGTGACAGCAAACATTTTGCATTTTTTTTGCCAGTGACGATTTATCAATAGTGATTGCAAAACGGCTACTATTTTTCGCAAGGATATTCTTCAATCGATTCACTTCTTTGGTGTAAAGTACATCAAGCCTGGAGCACAAGTCATGGCAAGATGGTTTGGTGTTTTTTTTGCTTAAATGGGAAAGTATGGCTTTCATTTCAGGACAATCAAAAAGTCCAAATGGTAGATTATGTTTTGCAATCGCTACCAAAAGAAGATCGGTGATGTGTTCCAAATCGAAGGCGGTTATTTATGCAGCCTCAATGGCAACCAACTCTTCGAAAGAAAGTGGCCTCTTTTGTGAAAGATCCTCACTTGATATAGATCTGTTCGACTCGGAAGACATTTCTGATGTGGATGATCCGATCGGTTTGTTATCGAATACATCATCTTTTGCAACCCCATTTTCAACCCCATTTTCAGCCGCATTTTCATCCGCATTTTCATCCGCATTTTCGCCCGTGTTTCGAGTTATAGTGTCTGCACAAATTCGGGCTGTTGATCGGCCACTTCATATCGAAAGTTTTAGAGCAAGACATGCAGAAAACCTTGATCTCTCTTATCTGTTTAAATTCATTCCATGGCCCGGCCTCCCAGCTGAACAAGCCACACCTAATGATATCCACAGCGTGCTCAATTGGAGGCAAGACAAATTCTGGTGATTTGAGTTTTGTGCTTTGTGAATTTGATCGGCATATTGCCAGTTCCCGAAGCTACAGAGAAATTTCACTTTGGGTAAGTAGTAAGTAGTTAGTAAATGACGCGACGCGCGTCGCGGTGGATATCTGGTGAGGAATTATTCAGAGGGATCATTCGATAGTGGTCACTCGATAATGCGAAATGTTAATGCGAGATTGTCAAATATCTCACGAAAGACAAATTATCTCATAATTGGGGCAACTCACTAGTAATCAGGATACCTATGAAGAGACTTATCGATGGTTACGGTCCTTACTCGGGTTTTATTTCTTCTCTCAATCAGTACATTCACGTCGTTCTGAAAAGCCGTAATGGCGGCTTTTGCCGATCTACAATATACCAGTGTTGTGGAAAAGTACCGACACCCGACCTCTAATAGCGACTCTACTTATCCCTACTGGCGCTACTCCGTCGCTACTTCTGATTTCCCGTGGACGGTTTGCGTGCGCCAAAAGGTATTAATTTCAAATGATTCTTTCAGTTCCTGGTATTGAAATTAATCGAAAGCCAGCGAAACAGAACACTCTTTAGCGTCAAGTGGACTAAAATTTTGCGGCTACCGCTCTGAGCGGAGGCGCCGCGTCAACATACATTTAAGGACGACATACTCAACTTCTAGCACTCAGCGCAAATTTCCTTGTCTCGTGTCAATCTTCAAATTATTCAAGTTGAGTGGTCACAATAGCAGCACTGGTGATAATGTTTAACCATCTAGAGCTTCCCCCAGTAGTTATTCGTTGGGGGCTCTACACGTGGGATCTCAAACCCCTTTCTGAGGACGAGGAGAGGACGAAAGAACTCTTTTGTACGGAATGCACCTACGCACCCAAATCAGGCTGGCCACCCAAATTGTTAAATCTGAAGAAGCACTAGTATTCAAAATGTTTCGTCTTAATCAGATCAAATCATTCATCTTCTCATAATAAATGTAAGTACTACTTATCAACGTCAGTGGATAATATTTTCAAGGCCAAGGTCCAACTGGAGCGTGACTACCGCATTTAATTCCACCAAATATGGAGCTTCACCAGGTGTGGTAAGATTCCGAGAACTGGTAGCCTAACAAAGGAAACTCTCCTCTGTCGTCGTCATTGAATCTCCTTCTGCACAAAAGGATCTCTTAGTAGTGAGTAGCGATAAGTCGCTAGTAGTGATGATCGCTACAAATAAATACTAATACCCGGGAAATTTTGCAGGTATTTTTTTAAATAGCGAAAAAGTAACTTAGCGAGAGTAGCGACGATTCGCAACACTGCACAATATCATCAGAGCTTGCGGAAGCAACATGTTTCGCAGCCAGCGCACTTCAACGTGCACGCATTGGAGGAAAAAAGGGAAAAAGGGAAAAAGGGAAAAAGGGAAAAAGGGAAAAAGGGAAAGAGAGCGAAAGATCCAACATAGATGGCACTCTCCCGCCTTGTTTCTTCTCTTTTTTCTTCTTCTAATCTAGATAGCAGAAACAAGATATTCAAGAGTATAAATGCTCGAAATCTCCATCTCCTCCTCCATCTTAAACTCGCTTTCGCACCTAGCCTCAGTGTTCTGAGAAATATAACTTCACGCCTTTTTGAATTCACGATGGGTCATTCTCTAACTTTTAACGTGTTCTTGAGTAATCCAACATTTCGAAATGATGCTAAAATTACCGGGTATTAACCACATGAGCCGGGATATCAGAATAAAAGCGAAGGATTTGGGATTGACCAAGACCCGATTCTTTGAAGCCTTGGCGGAACAAGCAGGTCTCATAAACGTTACTTTAATCGGGCTCCAGGATAATTTGTATGTCTGCCAACTTCACTTGCTCAAGAAGACCACCGACGTTTCTGGAACGTATGCCAGCATTTCTTGATGACGAAGAATTCCCTAACCTCGTGTCGACCAAGGAGCTAATTAATAAGGGTTAGAAGGGTAAAAAGGGCCGCGGAGTAGCAGTACTCTGGTATTTAGATTCCTAGAAGTTTATTAAAGCAGAAGCGATTTCTAGAGAAACTAACGCCAGTCCGCATCCGTACTGCCAAAATTTTAGGATGTGTCGTAATATTCAACAAAATCTTGAACTCGGCCCGAAGAAGATTCATCGGTGAAAAGAATGGGGCTTGAGGCCTCACATAAAAGAACGTTTCTATGTCTACAGGGATACGAAAAAAAGGAGATCTGTTTATTGTTAAACTCGTTAACTATCTTGATTGCAACGGTGCTATTTCCAAAATGTTTTTAGTGCTTTTCAAAACCCCTCAATACAAGAAACAACTGAGTGAAAATCAGGAACACTACCTCAACTTGAGGCCACTCTAAGTTATCGCACCTCCAGGTCGTTAATGTATGCGCGCACTTTGCAAAGCAGGCTAAGTTACTGCGTGGATCCATAATATCCCCACTTTTCTTCTTCTCGCCCACGAACCACACGTTTTTTTTCTCTTGATGAAGGTCAAAATCAAGAAATGGCACGGTGTGGCCACGTGGCACTGGCACACGCCCAACGAACAGAGCGACGAGCTCTGTGGAATCTGCCGTGTCCCGTTTGATGGCACCTGCCCTAACTGTAAGTATCCCGGCGACTCGTGCCCGCTTATTTTGGGACAAGGGTGCTCGCATAACTTTCATCTCCACTGTATTTTGAAGTGGCTCGAGCAGAGCAACTCCAAGGGCCTCTGCCCGATGTGTAGACAGATTTTCACTGCCCGTGTTATCGAGGGAGTGGGCTCGAAATCGGAGTTGGACGAGCTTCAGCGGTTGATTGTAGGACACGAGAACGGGCGGGGCGTGGAAGGCGAAGGCGACTTTGAGTTTGAGGGGTCTTGAGGAGAAAAGAACTTTCAAGGGACACGTTCAGAAAGAAAAAGCACACAATAAAACGTCTGAAAGCGAAGGATCAAGAGCAAAAATCAGACCCAACCGGATCAAATCACATTTAGACGCTGGAAGCTCTTTTGAGCCGGCGGTGGCTCCTTTAAATGGACTGTGCACGGAAAATTGGCCTTTTCCGTGTCGGTTGCTACTGTGTTTTCATCTGAAGGTCGAACATATCTGTGCTGGTATCTGTGAAAGTCTCAGATCTGTTGATTGCGTGCTTGGTGGACGTTAGTTATATGTTGACGTCGAATGACGTCCACAAAGAGGTGAACGGCGTGCTTCAAATCCTAAGCAAGCGATTTCTTTGGGCTGAAAATGGAAGATTGGAGTTATGAAGTACCTTTTCTTAGCGTTGGGGATCGTGGCGGTTGTTTCGAACGTAATAGGGATTTGTGTCACGGTCAATGTTAATGTCAATGTCAAGGCTCTACGACAAACTACTGACATACAAAAGAGCTCCATTGGATCGACTTTCTCTCGTCTTTTGGAAGAACGAAGATATAGCGCTCTTAATATGGGATTCCCTCTTTGGATGGTATTCGAGGCCCCCAGGCAAAAGGTTGCATTCGTGCTATCACATTCATCTTCACGTCTCAAAGCGAAATAAATCTGATTTGACTGGAAGTCCCTCAAACTACTCACATATCAGAAGATTCAGGTCAGAAAATTCAGATCAGATAATTCAGATCAGAAAATTCTCTGGCGATCCCCTTGGACGAAGAAGTATTGCTTGTGGTATTCAATGATCCAGCGATTGAAACTACACTGCGCGCCTTAAAGCTCTTCATTCTAGATTTTCTGGACCTTTTTCTGCTCAATCTTTTAGAGTCCCTCAAGTCGGAAAAGATGCTCATACAACTTCCGTAAATACATGGAGTCAACGAATTTGCGCTACTCTGAAATATCCTCGGTGTCATCAGATTCGGTTTCTGACTCAGTATCGGACTTATCCTGCTCCTTTATTGGCTGTCTATTTCAGCAAACCATTCCATCATTTCATGGTCTAAATTCTCTTCATTCTCCAAGAGATAATACTTCAGTTCGGGGCTTGGGGCTTCGGAAATGTCAGTCAAGTTCTCCTCCAATTCAAGCTGGGCCACGGCGATTTCCAGAACACCGTTAGTTGGTGGTTCCTGTGGAAAAGAGCCACCCTCCACGCCGGGTTTAGCGGGCATTGTCTCGTCTGGAGAAATGCCGAAAAATATCTTCCGGAGGGATTTGGAAAGACAGCGTAAGAGCGCCTCTTCGTCGGGTGATTTCGGGGGCAAAAGATTTTGATCCGTGCTTTGTGGAAACATGTGAGTGGGAGTCTTTTGAAAGCTTTCGCTGAAACGACTGGATTCGGGTGCTTTTTTAGCATATGTGTGGTCAGTTTCGATGTGGGATTTTTGAAAAGGTGGAGCCGCATACAGTCGAGGGACGCGTATCCCGATCAATGAAAATAATACGGAAAGTTTCATTTGCTAAGGGCTTCAGGGGGTTTGGTCGTTGCTCAGGCTAAATTGGGATGAATCGAATGCACGAAGCTGGAAAAAGGCAGTGCTCGACTTTATCTGCTCAATAGGGTATTTGAGCAGGGATCGGCAGATCTGGGTATCGGCAGATCTGGGTATCGGCAGATCTGGGTGAAATTTGGAACAATGGCAAGAGCGCTAGCATTGGGAGGAAAGTGCCGGGATTGATCGAGGATAAGACGGGAAATAACAGGAGAGAAGGAGAAGGCGAGCTGAAGAAGGATTTGAAGGAATGTACAAATAAAACGGATAAATTGGGAAGGAAAAGATTGGTGACGGAAGAATGAAACTATTATTTGAGTCCAGGCTAGTTGCCGGTTCTTTATGGAGACTGAGAGAATACGGTTACCAGGATCATTTGGAAGGAAAGTCAATTTGCGTCTATCAAGAAGTACGCAAAAGAAAAAAGAAGGATCCAATGTCTTTTGACAAAGGAGCGGATATCAAAGGGAACGTCGCCCTGGTACTCAGAAATTCAACGCTTTTTTTAAGAATCCATCCGGTAATTGTTTTATCCATAATACATCTATCACAGTCAAACCCGTTAGTTCAATCGTCGTTTATTAAAGATTTCAGGAAATCTCGGGGCTCACAAACGAAATAATATTTTGTGTAAACAAATTAAATAATTCCCGGAACTTTTAATATTCAATGAAATCAAAAAGTATTGAATTATCGGAGGGCCTTTTCTGAGGTATTTGGCCCAGATTTGGTATCCAAAAGGGGTATATTATACTATCCGGAACAAGTTGAGGGGCCCTTTAGAACAAATGCGAGAAATACCGGGCTAGCTTGCACTTCGATTCTCTACAATTTGTAGCACAGGATGTGAAATATTACTCGTGGTATTTCAAAGAACTTTCATTATCCGATCAAGAAGTGCACGTGCTCGTTCAAGTGATCAGAGAAACAAGACAATAATAACTCACTTCTTCGCTGCTGGCTAGTGTGGGTGCACGGGTTTCCTATAACTCATTAATTCAAAAACCCCTCTAATTAAATCTGAAATGCTCAAATAACAAGTATAAGCTTATCGGGGTTTGACTGGATGTGCATCTCATTCCTCGCCTTTACACCTGCCGCATATAATTGGGTCTCGGTAGATTGCACATGTATAAGCTAAGTTAGCTACAGTACATAACAAGTGCGCACTTGAACTAAATGAGATCTGGTGAGATCGATCACGATTTTAAGTCCACAGTGACAAAAAACAAACCACCAATTCCTAACTGTCCACTCTTTTGACCTCTTTTTCATTTAATACTTCAATGTCTCTCCCGATTCTTGCCCGGACTGGGTCTCTTCGGTGGAGCCAGACACGGATATTTCGGCCGGCTTTGAAAATAGCGGTTCTCCGGCCGTTTTCAGCAACTAAGTCGTTCCGATCTGCGTTCCAGGAACCGCCAATTCTCCACCAAGCAAAAACAAGACCAATAAAAGGTAATGGGAGTGGCACTGAGAAGGCTGCTTCCAAAAATCCCAACGCAAATCCGTCAAACCATGTACCTGTGGCTTCTGACGTGTCTTCAGGTGCTTATTTGACCACGAAATCGGGGAAAACCTTCCCGAAAGCGGAGCTAGAGGCGGCCCGGCTTGCTCGCTTGGCCAATCTCGGCTGGCTCCGCAATTTGCCCGAGAGCTGGATCCCGTATGCCGAACTTATGCGCTTAGAGAAGCCTGTGGGAACGCTTTTGTTGCTTCTTCCGTCCTTTTGGGGCATAACCATGGCTGCATACGGAGTTTCGGCTCCTTTGGCGACGACACTCTGGGCTATAGGTCTTTTTTCCGTGGGCGCCCTTATTATGCGGGGCGCAGGGTGTACCATAAACGACATTTTGGACCGAAACTTGGACGATAAAGTTGCAAGAACCGTAGAAAGACCAGTGGCAAGCGGCCGAGTCAGCGTACCGCAGGCGGTGGCCTTTTTGGCCGCCCAGTGCTTTGCTGGTCTTGCTGTGCTTCTCTCGCTCCCTTTTGAGTGCTTTTATTTGGGAGCGTTGTCGCTTCCGTTCGTGTTTTCATACCCTCTTTTCAAGAGGTTCACGTACTACCCACAAGTGATGATCTCCATCACCTTCAGCTGGGGCTGCCTACTTGGCTTTCCTGCCGTGCTCGCACCCCTAAACTTATGGGTTGCTGGGCCTCTATTCTTTTCGAATTTCTGCTGGAGTATGATCTACGATACGATTTACGCTCACCAGGACAAACGCTACGACGTCAAAGCGGGCATCAAGTCTACAGCGTTGGCATGGGGCAACAAAACAAAGCCCATTGTCTACGGGTTGTATACACTTCAAGTGGCGTCGTTTCTCACTGCCGGTGTGTTCAATTCCATGGGTCCCTTCTTTTACTTGGGAGCAGCTTGGGGGTTCCAGAGGCTACTTTCTCAAATCAGGAAGGTGGACTTGGACGATCCCGCTAGCTGCTGGGCCATGTTCACCGGGAACATCAAGACGGGCTGGATCTTATGGTTTGGCATGTTCATTGACTACTTGATCAAGGTAACTGGGATGTTTTGAATCCGGTCATGTCATTGTTGGTTGTGGAAGCGAGTATTTCGGCGGTCTTTTCGAAGTCCTTGAGCACCGCTGCATCAAGCTTGGCATTGGCCTTGTTCAACGCTTTGGTGAGAAGGGAGTTGGCTCGTTGGTTCTCCAAAGTCAAGAGTTGCTGGGCGATGAAACGCTCCACAAACACTAGAGGAAAGGTAGGGGGCAACTCCTTCAAGATGTCTTCGAGGCTCAGGTACTCGTTGGCGTAATCGTTCACGACATGTGTGACGGAAGCGTTTTTGGCCGTTTCTTCTTCCAACGAAAGGTAGAAACCAAGAAGACTTTGGAAGTTCGCTGCACTTTTCTCTTTGGCCACGCCGGGAAAAGTAATGCATTCGGACTCCACGAGCGTTTTGATCAAGAAAGACGACCGTGGAATCGGGGGATACTCGTGGAACAAGAGCCACTCCCATGTGGAATAGTCGTGTATATCACGGAGCCGCAGCTCTCTGTTTTCGGCGTCGTTTCCTATCCAGATGAGAAAAGACACGGCGTCGTTCTTTACTGGGAACAGATGCTTCGGTTGTTGTTGCAAAAGCACGTGTAGCACCATCACCTCATATACCTTTAAGTATACAGCAAGGAATTCTTGGCACTCGCTTC
This sequence comes from [Candida] golubevii, assembly GCA_030582695.1. Taxonomy (NCBI): domain Eukaryota; kingdom Fungi; phylum Ascomycota; class Pichiomycetes; order Serinales; family Metschnikowiaceae; genus Metschnikowia; species [Candida] golubevii. The sequence goes on from JAJMGV010000061.1 coordinate 62,487, forward strand.
TCCGATAGTGCAAGTGCAAATACTCGATCCAGGTGATTTTGGGCCACTGCGGGTCCTTCAAGTCATTTTCAACCGTGTATGTGGTGTATAGGATGTTCAAGTTCTCGTATCCCACTTCAAGGTCGTCCTGTTGGAGATATTCCAGGTAGTGTTGCAAGAGCTCTGCGGCAATGGTGAGGTCGACGGTGCCGGTATTCTTGGAAGATTCAAGAAAAGACTGCTCGGTGTATTCGATCTTGAGCAAGTTGAGTTTGGAGTCGAACTCGTACGACTTCGATAACTCGGTCAAAATGAACTTATGTGTCGAAGCAAACTTGCCCCCCTTGGCCGCCCTCAATAGTTTGAGCCCAGGCTCTGGTCTTAGTTGGAGGAGAGCCAAGAGCTTCTTGGTGTAATACCCTTCATGCAGGACGTGGTCTTTCAACTGGAGAAAGGCGATTTCAACAAGATCAAACGAGTGCCCAGCCACCGCTAAAACATCGTTTTGTGGGCTGGTGGTGTCGGGAGCCGCCGCGGGGTTATTCTTGGCCAACAACTCGAGACAAATGTCGACTATTTGCATCAGCCAGTCGTCGAAAGTGTTGCCTGCCTCTTGCTTTAAGAGGAGTATATGGAGCAACACGATGGCGTGGTTTTTTGCCCTGAAATACTCGAGAAGCTCGTCGCTGATGGCGTTCTGGCCTAACCACAAGTCTTTTTCAGCATCGACGGCGCTTATCAAGTCAGAGGGCCCATGGCATGTTTCAGTATAAATGAGCCTGCGCACGTGACCACCAATCACATCATCATAGACGTCTTTTTCAGCATAGAGCTTCTGGATGAGCCACACGAAAAAACCGTGGTTTTTGTCCACTGCTGTTTCCGGCAACGAGTCACGAAGCTGGAAAAAGACGCTCTCGGCGCTGAAAGACGCCCAGAAATCGCCACATAGTTGTTCGCAAGACGTGCAATACAACATAAAAAGTCGTGGGTCCACCAAGTTGGACGTGTTGGAGAGCACCACTTTCAAGTCCCTAAACCCGCCAGACAAAAGAAGCAATACAAGGTGCATTTTCTGGTCGTAGCCATCGGCTGGAACCAGCTGAGGCTTAAATACTTCCACTTGTGGTTGCAAACGCTGTGCGAGATCATCACCGTTTTCGACGTTTTGCACCACATCCAATACCGTGTTGATGTTTTCGGTAATTTTGCTCGTTTTGTGGAAGTAAAAGAGTTGGCGCCCGTCGGTGACAATTGTTTTGGTCCACGTGAACTGCTTCTCATGTGCAACTGGGTCTCGCGACATGCAATGGACGGGCAGAAGAAGGTGCAGAAGTTCGTCATCGGCCACCTTCATATCCTTTCCAGGAGTGATTATCTGGAGAGACGAAAAAGAGCACAGGCTGGTCTCGTTAACAAGGATATCTCTGCAATCGATAGTGCACACGGTGTCCAATGACTTTAGCGAGCTCACGACCAACCTTGAGCTAGTGCTGTTTTCAGAAAAGTCCCCTTTCCCGAAGATTCCAACCACATAGGGCCAGTCGATCACAAGCCCGTGGTGCGGGTAACCCTCGTTGATCCATGTGACGGTGCCCCTGGTCACGTCGCCCGTCGAGTTGACGAACATGGCCATGGACATGGCTTCCTCGGTGCATATCGGAAGCATATACTCTTCTTCCGGCTTAACGAGATCTTCCGCATAATACGGAACGATCAAAGGCACAACCCCGGCCACACCGCCTGGATTGTAGTCGAAAAGCGGGATTTTCCGTGCCTGTTGCATATCCACCACGTCGTAGCGTGTGTCGTTGGCCGTAATGCATATATTGCTGTAATTGGCAGAAGTTCCCGCAGCACATGACACGCCTTTTTGAGCCCCAGTGTAGTTGATATCCCGGAGGAGTTTGATGCCCGTTTTCTGCACGTGCAACACTCGTAGCTTTGTGGGCGTGTACACAATGACTTTGTCGGGTCTGTTTTTGTCGCTGGGCAGCTTTCCAGCACTCAAAAGCAGCACATCCTCGACATCTTTGACCTTGCCCACACGACAGGGCGATAGTTCCGGAAGCGAGTACGAGTAAAGCACTTTTCCCGCGACAACAAGACACATTTCAGCTTCGGGAACCGGCAATATTTTCGTGATGGTGTCGTGGCCCGACTCTGATACTGATATCTGGAGAATGAGCAAGTAGTCTTCAGCATCGTCAAAAAGGTATAGATGGAAAAGTTGCCCATGGGAGGATCCGATGTATAAATTGGCGTCGAAGGCGGCAATAGTGGAGATTTGCTCGGTTTCTGCAAGCGGGAGTTCAAGTGCTAGTTTCCGCAAGGACCAGCCTTTTGGGAGCTTTGAGCCTTTTGGGAGCTTTGAGCCTTTTGGGAGCTTTGATGTGGATGATTTGGTGGGTGTTTGTGAAGTTTGGTGAGCCTGAGGCAGTGGATTGGGTGGCGGTGCCGACGTTCTGGGGTTATTTTGGCTTTTCCGGCTTTTCTGGCTTTTCTGGCCATTTTCAACCGTACTTCTTGGATGGTCTAGGCCAGTATCGACAATTGGCTCATTCAGTAGACTTTTGGTTTCCCCAGCGGCACCAGCGCTTGATTTTTCCAGCTCTTTCTGGTCCGTCTTGGTGAATTCGTTCAAATCTTCGTTATATTTCTCCAAATCGGGTTTGTCTTGTCGTAGCTCAGCCCTGATAGTATCCTTCAGATGAACACTGGTCAGTGCCAGTTTATCCACATCAGAACGAATCAAATCAGCGTTTGACCTCTTTTCCTCAGTATGTTGTGAATCTTCACCGGTTTCGCTTGCATCTACCACATTTTTCCCTGTTTCCCCGCCAGTTTCGGGTTCTTTTTTGCCACATTTGATCATTTTCTCCGATTCTTCCTTAAAGGCAATGGAACTGGGTGAGTTTTGACGCGATTTCGCTGAAACTTCCTGGGAATGCTCTATCAGAGTGCCTGGTCCAATGCTATCCGCCTCTTGTTCATTTAAGGCCGTGGTGTGGCCAAGATCTGGCAGTATAGTTGTTGGCCCAGAGCTTTCTAAGTCCGTCTGGTCACGTGGTGCGGACTCTGGGTCGACTGGAGACTCCTCAACTCCATCCAGCCTGCGAATCTTGCGCCCGTTTTTTGGCACATTCGTCAGCCCCTGGCGCCGGTTTCTTCCCATAGTCAGCAATGGGCGGCTACGAATGTGTGAAGAGCAGAAAACGCAGACAGAAAATTAGCTACTGAGGTGTACTGAGAGTGGATCCTGTTCTTTAATCCGGAGTGCGCGCACCTTAGAGAGAGAACGGAAAGGTAGAAGAAGTAGAATGGGGAAGACCAATGTGTCCTTATACATTGAAGTGAGGAGTGCAAGTGGAAGTAGAGCGGGAATTTTTTTTCTTTTTTTTCTTTTTTTTCTTTTTGCCTCTTTTTCTGCTTTTTTTTTTTATTTATTTTTCACTTTCTTTTGTTTCCATTTTGCCACTTCTCTAAGTTGGAAGCTTAGTGTTAAACTCTTGCTGGTTTGGAGGAAGTTCGCGAATGGAAATATTGGAGCCATCATGAGCTTGCACTGACTGGGCCCTGGAGTGCGAAAATTGTACTGTGAAGAAATAGACTAGTCAATATTTGGAGGTGAATGTTGAAAATTTTGGGAGATTTAGAAAAGAAGAAATAAGAAGACTCAAATAATGGATCTTGTGTGCTTTTTAAGTCACTTTAAATACGAAAGATGCGTTGATTTGGTACCGTTTATTTCAGTGTTCCCACCTTTTGTCCTCTTCTTCTGCTTCATTATAATTCTTGGCAAAGAATAACGCGACTTCTGGAACTGAAGGATACATCTCTGGTATTAAAGCTTGCAACGGAATGAAGAAGGAACGGTTTTTAAACTTTTTCTTTCTATCACCGGAAAGCACCGGAAAGCACCGGAAAGCTTGCCTATACTTTGGTACAGATCCGGCATTGATTCGACTTACCTTTCTGTTTGATTCTCGGAGGTATCACTTCTCCAGGGACACGAGAGGTTTCTGCCTTGAATATATTTCGGTAAGTTCTGATTCAGCTCGAGATTGTTCTTGGTATTGAAGGGCTTTCAGTTTGAGAATCGCGGACATGTTTGGTGAACCGTTTCTCAACTTTCTGGCATTAGATCCGGCCAAACTTGTGTATCTCCTATGTTTAGCACACGCGTAGTTTGAAATCAGGAAAGCTGCTCCACATTGATTGGCCCGCCGTCTAGTTGCTAGTCGTATTAGAAGTCCGGCTAGGTTCAACAATACCATAGAAAGATACCATAGAGAGAAATCCATGTAAGGAGACCCATATAAAGATACCCATATAAAGGTACCCACGGTAGATCTCCAAGATTATCCTCCTCTCCCCTCCTCTTCTCCTCTTCTCCTCTTCTCCTCTTCTCCTTTTCTCCTTTTCTCCTTCCTCACTGCCGCAAGTTCGGGGGAAACGCTAGATTGTCTCTATGCGCCACATACTCCGAATCAGCGTACCCCAACACCTCCTCGATTTCTCTACTCTTGCGTCCCTTGATCATATCGATCTCCACCGAGCTGTAATTGACCCGGCAGTGGCCCACTTCAGCAGCGTCCAGAAGAGCACTATCCCGGGCGGGTAACACCCGTATCGACACACATTCGCTCTCGTGGAAGCTTCCCTCCACCGCCACTATACCCGCAGGCAAAAGACCCGCCCGATTTTTACGCGTGATGGCCAGAAAACAGCCCTCGTCAATGTAAAGGCTTCCTTTCGTGCGGAGCCCGTGGAGAAGCCAGAACCGGCGGTCCGAGCGGATCTGCGTATGGCGAGGAAGCCCCAAGAAGCGTGTGTGGAGCGGAATGTGTCCGTTAGAGATCTCCTGCTGGATATATTGCATCTGCTGGTCGTCATTCCATGAGTCGTCGGTGTTCTGGATGTTGGCCACGATGGCCAAGATGCACTGGGGCTGCGACAGAAGCGTGATGATAGTAGTGACGCCAGCGTTGGTGGCGAGCTCGGCGGCTATCAATTTGGTGGTCATGCCGCCTGTGCCTACTTTGGAACCTGCGCCAGCGGCAGCCGAATCGGTATTGACGGCCAAATCCTCGATATTCCTAACCACCACCACCGGAGTAGCCGCCGGGTTGGTCCTTGGGTTGTCGGTGTAGAGGCACTCGACGTCGGTCATGAGAAAAAGGTAATCCGCATGAATCATCCCCGCCGTGATCGCCGAAAGCGTGTCGTTATCGCCGAATTTGATCTCCGCCACGCTGAGCGTGTCGTTCTCATTGACTATGGGGATGATTCCCATGGCGAGCAACTCGTGGAGCGTGTTTGTGGCGTTCTTGAACTGAGTATAGTCGATGATATCGTTTCTAGTGAGAAGAACCTGGGCAATGGGCTGCCCCACCTGGCGGAAAAGATCATCAAAGAGTCCTATGAGTCTTCCTTGGCCTATCGACGCCAAAGCCTGGACTCGAGCGAGCTGTTTGGGCTTTTCCGTGAGACCCACCCGTTTCATTCCAAACGCAATAGCACCCGACGACACAATCACGATTTTGTGGCCCGCCCGCCGGAGTTTGACCGCCGTTTCAACGATATTGGACATATTGGCGATCCTTGGTTCGCGCGTGTTCTCGTCCACGAGCGACGACGTCCCTAGCTTGATCACGATGGTGTACGAATTAGACATGGTGGAGTTTGTTAGTAGAACCGAGGAGAAAGTAGAGTCCAAGGCTTTTGGGGTGAAATGCGGTTATTTTAGCGCAGAAAAAGGCCACACTATAAAAGCGATCCGTGCGGTTATCCTGATCTGGTTTTCAGGAGGATTTCGGGCGTTTGTGGCAAGAAACCGTGGCACTAGAAAAGATTATCAATGGCGATCGTGCACTTGAAAGGTATATCCGACGCGCATTGCGACTACGTTGGCTGAGGTGAGCTGCCGATCTGACTCATGAGTCAGAGTCTCAGACTGGTGTAGGTCGGCTGAGAAACGGCTGCAAAAAAAAAAAAAAAAAAAAAAAAAAAAAAAAAAAAAAAAAAAAAAAAAAAAAAAAAAAAAAAAAAAAAAAAAAAAAAATCGTAAAAGCTGTGCGCGTATCAGAGAGGGATGGTGTTTATTTTTGAGCTTTCGTTTTTATCGTATGGATTTGGTTGAGTTGTGGGTGGAACTTAACTTAGTGTGACTGATTTTGAATGATAAATCTAACGTTTGTTGATTTTCTCTTCTTTTTTGTGTTTTTCTGGAGGTGGGATGAGTGGTTGGTCGTTCTATGTAATTGTGAGATACAGTCAAATGAACTCAGCTGCCTTCACATCTCTTCAGCTCACTCCAGCTCTCTTCGGCTTTCTTCAGCTTGGAGCGAGTGAAAGATTTTGCCAAACTAGCTATACTTGCCACCTTTACCGTGATATCTTGTTTATGACAAATTTTACTGTTCATACTCACTATACTAGAATGCCGTACTGTCGGCTCTTTTGGATAGTATGTGCATTATGCTCAGAGTAATACGTTTTTGCAGACAAGAGACAGAAGTTGATAGGACATATTTTACCTCTCAAGTTTCTGGGTCTTCTTGGCGGGAGAAATTGAATCCAGCCTATCAGAATTCACCGGCATTAGTAAAAAAAAATCGGTGGTCCTTTTGAAAGCATCGTGAAAAGAGACTACTAGTGCACTCAAGATTAAGGATGTTCACTAGAAGTATACAAAATTCATATCGGGATTTCCGTTTTCTTGCTCTTCTACTTTTTTGCTGCCTTTTGGTACTTCTCCGTGCCTTGCAACCCTATTCTCTCGACAATATCTTCTTCGTGGTGTCAAAAACAATTGTATACTACAGGGAGAGTTTCTGGTTATTGTAGCAATTGCTTCAGGTACGATTTTTTTTCCACCAAACGCCCCAGAGCTTCTTCGAACAAGGTAATCAGTTGATATTGTCAAGTTTTCCCGTAGCGGAAAGGAAGTTTGAACTCAGCACTTTTCCCTGGATTTTCCCTGGATTTGTTTCTCATGTTGCGACAAAGCTTCTCTATGAACAAGCTCCATCTGTTCAAATAAAAGAAGCAGCAGCCAAACGAGAAAATCAGTGGTATTTTGGGGCGTTTATGCGTGGAATAGTAGCCCATCAATTTTTCTTTATTCATGGTATTTATTTCATTTGCATGGTCTTTCTTCTTCAACAACCCTGGCTGAAGTAATACAAACCTTGGTTTTTTGAATGAGGCCATATCGCATAGTTAAGTAAAGTACCATAACTTGAACCGAATATGACAAATTCAAGCCAAATTCTGTGCTTTTTATTCTTTATTTCAACTTGTACTGAAATCATGACACAGCAAATATTTTTGCCCTTCACTTCTCCAGTCGGTCCATGACTTTTATTGCACCCATAAATCACGTCGCAGAATCTATGACTACATTCACAGGTCACTATACCCTGCCTCGATGCGAACGAGCGCGCATCTATTCATCAACCAGTAAGTTCCAATTTTAATAAATCTGTACAACCGTCTTTTTTTGTTTTTCTTTTGCAACCCCAAATCGTCTCTCTCAATTGAGAATCCCTCCGAAATCGACAAAGAAACTATCCTCAGACCTCGCTCTTCTCACCGGCCATGCCCCTCTCCTTTGAAAAGTTTGTTCTTTTTGGTGATTCCCTCACCCAGTACTCAAATGATCAAACCGGGTTTGCTTTAGCACCGGCTTTGCAACACCTCTACTCGAGAAAAATGGACGTGGTCACGCGTGGATTTAGTGGGTACAATACCAATCAAGGCGTAGTCGTGTTGCGCGAGGTTTTGAAGGCTGACAACGCCGCTTCTGGAATCGTCAAGCTAATGTACATATTTATGGGTACCAATGACTCCGCCAACACGTTTCAGGGCGTGCCTGTGGACCAGTACTCGCAGAATCTACGCGAGATGGTAGAGCTAGCCGCCCGGCACGGTATCAAGGTGATTTTGGTGGGTCCTGGCTTGCACGATCAGAAATTATGCGCGGAAGTAAGGGGTGATAACGGAAGTTCTGATAATTTCCACTTTTCGTCCAACATGGCGACCCGAGAGTATGCTGACGCCGCAAAAAAGGTTGCAGAAGTGGAGAAGGTGCCTTTTATTGACCTATGGGATATTTTCCAGAGGTACGGAGGCTGGTCGACGGAAGCTCTTTTGAACAATGAGTCTGACATTAGTGAATTACTCACGGACGGTATTCACTACACTCCACGGGCATATGAGCTTCTTTACGATGCGCTTGTTGAGACCATCTTGAACCATTACCCGGAATTGGCTCCGCATAGCCTTCCCATGAAATTCCCTGATTACAAGGATGTTGATTATGCGAACATTGAGAACTCGCTCATGGCTTCGATTGGAGAGAAGTAGAGGCAGTATATTTGCGATCGATAGTTGGTTTAGGGCTCTGGAATTCAGCTTTGCTGGGGTGTGTTTTCCTTTTTTTTTTTTTTTTTTTTTTTTCTTCACTTGATCGATTTCAGATTGTTTCTTGGTTTCGAATGAATGACTTCGGTCTGATTGCTGGAAGATTCAACGGGAAAGACTACGGCTCGCTGGATTTGAAACCCTCTCGTTGGAAACTACACATTGTCATATTATTCTGATACATTTGAACGACTACTCGCATGATGTTACTCCCAAATGAAAATACTCTCTGGGATGATATCGCAATCAAATGCTGCAGAATAATTTAAAAAGGGAAGAAATGGAAGAAATGAAAGGTAGGTATTTCCGTGGGCGCAGTCTTGGGTCAAAAAGAGATGAGTTCGAAACTTTTCGGTCTTTCCATCTCGAGAGATTTTACCGTGTTTGAAATGAAACAGTTTTTACTGAACTCGTTTGAATACAACTCCTAGATACTCATTTGAAGCTCTAGAGAGGAAATGAAAATATTGGTTATCAGAGCTCACTGGATTCATTTCGAAATCTTACCGTTTGCCATTCGCCTGACTCTAATATGACAGCTCATCAATTTCGAAAAACATCACATGCTGCCTCAAAGCCAAGCAACACATTTAAACTGGATACGGTCCCACTGAAATGGACAATTCGCTTGGGTAACTTCTCATCTTAGCTCAGCCTTTGGTCTTGCTCCGTACGTGTCCAAGAACAAATCAAACACGAATCGAAACTGATCTGACACAAGTCCGAAACAACTCTGACACGTGTCACAAAACCATCACAGAAACGTGTGTCGATTTCAGTTTCTCATAAGAGCATCGAAATCCTCTTCGAGTGCTTCACCCTGAAACAAAGCCTTTTTGAGCTGCTCCGTGACCCGGCAAATTCTGTTATTATGCTCTTTTCCGAAACAATGGCAGGAACGGGAAAGGAAGAGCCGGAATAGCACTTTCCCCTCTCGGCAAATGACCCAAAATACGTACTTTCCAGCAGAACACCATCACTAAAATTTGATTCTGCCAAACCAGCCCCTCTTCTTATAAGATGCTATTCCCGCATGAGAGAAGCAACTCTCGTCTCTTCCAAACCCATGTTCCCCGATGCGGTTACTGCTTTTTCTCATGTCTGCTGGCTACATATCAGTTCATCCAAGGGTTAAGGCAGAAGCACCTTCGGAAATAGCCCAGATTGGGAATTTCGACCAAAACGTGCCCAATATAAGCCATTTTTACATGACTTCAGGTGCATTTTCCAAGCGTGAGACCTCTCATGACACATCCGCAGAAGGTGAGCTCCCCGTCTCGACTGATATTCTGATCGTCCATGGTGAGCTAGAATCATTTCATCAGTACCTAAAGATATTCATTGGCTTTGGATATTTTAACTACGAGTTGTTCGATGCGAACCTTGAAACCTCCCAGGCTGCTCTAGCACGGTTGACACGTATAGTTAAAGAATTTTCCCCTAGCAAAAACACTACGATCAAGTTCCGCCACGCCAGAGCTAAGTACAGACTAATGGAGGAGGCAAGCCGTCGTTTGAGATACAAAATGCCCACGAAGAGGTCCCTGATCACGCCACTTGCGAGCGTGGCCGAGCTTAACGTCCGCATTTCCAGCCTATACACTTCCCACGGTTCTCTAGACATCAATATCCCTCTTTACTGCACGAAATTGGCTAGTTTCAGCAATGAGTTGGACTTCTTGGAGGACCATTTTGCGTTGTTGCTAGACGTTTCTGTCGACGTGGACATTCTCTTCGATGATCACAGGTTGCTTGCACGGAGAATGTTGTCAGATCTCTACATGCAAATGGAAGAAGGCCCTTGCAGGGAGAATGTGGAAACTAACGTCTTGGCGGAGATTTACTGACTATAGTTAAAAAGAAAAAGAAAAAGAAGAAAAAAAAAAAAAAAAAAAAAAAAAAAAAAAAAAAAAAAAAAAAAAAAAAAAAAAACATAACAAAAGAGTTGTAACGAAAGTGGGAATGATATGGCTCCGCTTGCTCCTGGCAGTAAGCAACGAATTATCACATTGCTGTATTGTGAGATATGGGTTCCGTTCATGCGCAGACCTACTGAAGGAAGAGAGTGTCAGAACAATGAAAAGTTTCAAGTAAGAAAACAGCTTCAGAACAGCTTCAGAACAGCTTCAGAACAGCTTCAGAATAGCTTCAGAATAGCTTCAGAATAGCTTCTTCCAGAACTTCAAGCAAGCGCCAAAAGATGATAGGACTCTCGAAGTGCATTCCTAAAATGGACTAGAATAATGTTGCGAATGTCTCAGACCCTTTATCTTTAAGTACTCCAATTCCTGTTAGGTGATTAAAATGCACCCAGATCCAGCTGACATTAATAATAATGCTTCGAAAAATGCATGACATTTTAATTGATTTTTTGCTAAACCATACACACCATCCTATTGCTATCATCGTCATTGCTAAATGAAAATAACACCGCCAAGAGGTAACTCTTGACGATTCATGTTTGTGGACTATATCTTTATTTATTTCAAATATCCCGTGCGTAAATACTCTACGCTCAAACTGTTTTCTTTCTTTTCATATATTTTGAAAACATAGAATTGGGCCAAGCAGACCCCCTTCTGTTTTGTTGACTTTGTAGGAGCTTAAGTTGTTATCTAAGTAACCGTGCACTAATCTTTTTAACAAGCTGCTTCAGACAGTACGCCTGGGAATGCTACGTAAAACTGAACTCGTCCTGTTAGTGCTAAAGTTGCCGGTGAGCTCGGTCAAGGCATTCAAAAAGTCAATTCTTGATCAATCAGAAGCCCGTCACATTTATGCTATGATATCCGGACTCCTGTGCTAAATACTCGAGAACTGTCAAGAAATGTAACTGAATATTCATTTCGTCTAATCAAATATGCTGAAATATGTGTTTATAAGTACTCGGTGGGTCCATATATCAGACGGGTTTATAAAGTGTATTGACACCAGTTTGATATTTAAATATACAATCTCCAAAGAAGCAGTCTCCAAAGCAGTCTCCAAAGCAGTCTCCAAAGTAACAGTCTCCAAAATAGCAGTCTCCAAAGCAACACTCTCAACACAACGCAAGCGTGCCGGCTTAAAGCACCACGGCCGAGGCCAACTTCTTCTTGTAGTCCAAGATAGACCCCTCCCATCTGGTGGCGGTCTTGTTCTCAATCACGTAAATGTCCTTGGCCACCTTGTCCAATAATCTGAAGTCGTGCGACACAACAACCACACCACCGTTGAAGGAGTTGATGGCTTCGGCCAACGAGTCAATAGTGGACAAGTCCAAACCGTTGGTGGGCTCGTCCAACAAAATCAAGTTGGGCGATTCAATTGCCAACAAGGCAAACACCACACGCGATCTCTGGCCCTCGGATAACGTGGCCATTTGCGAGGTTTGGCCCTCGCCAGTTAACCCAAAACGGCCCAATTGCTGTCTCCAGTATTGGAAATCCTGGGAAATGTTTGAGAAACGGTCTCTGACGAACTCCAAAGGTGTCTTGGTCAAGTCCAATTGGTCCTGCGAGTGCTGCGAGTAGACCCCCAATTTGATGTGGGTGTGCTGGATGACTCTACCCTTTTGGGGAGTCAACTTACCTTGGAACAACTTCAACAAGGTGGACTTACCAACACCATTGGGTCCGACAAGAGCCACACGCGAATCCATGTCGATACCAATGTCCAAGTTCTCGTACAAGTTGTCTTCCTCCTTGCCCGTGTAAGAAAACGACATGTTGTCGAAGGCCAACACTGGAGGAGGCAATTTTTCCACCTCGGGGAAGCGGAAAGTGAACACCTTGTCGGGCACCACGGGCTGGATAAACCCGTCGGCCTCCATCTTGTCCAAGATCTTTTGTCTCGACTTGGCCTGTCTCACCAAGTTTGCGTAGGTACCGGCACTAGCAATAAACTTCTTGATGTGGGCGATTTCATCCTGTTGCTTCTGGTACGCCTTCATCTGGTTCACTTCCAACTCCGAGCGCGTCTTGACGTACGAGTCGTAGTTACCACCGTACTGGGTCATGGTCTTCATCCTCATGTCAATCATGTTAGTACACACACCGTTCAAGAAGTCCTGCGAATGAGACACCAAAATCAAGGTACGGTCCCAACGCTTCAAGTACTCTTCCAACCACACACACGCGGCCAAGTCCAAATGGGCCGTGGGGTCGTCCAAGAGCAAAAGCGTGGGCTTGACGAAAAGAGCTTTGGCCAAAGCCACCCGCATCTTCCATCCTCCCGACATATCCTTAGTTTTCTTGTTAATAGTAACACCGTTGAACCCTAAACCGTGCAAGATGACGGCGGCTCTGGACTCGAACGTAGAAGGGTCCATGGCGTCAATGCGCTCGTACATGGGCTCCAAAGAAGGGTGTTCGGGGCCCTCCTCAACAATGATCTTCTCCACCTGATCCTCCATGGCCTTCAACGCTGCCTCAGCTTCACGCACCACATATTGCAACGCGGAAAACTCCGAAGGCTCAGCAGGCTCATTTAAAAGGTACACGTCAATGTGCTCGGGAATAGGGAACTCACGTGCAGCCAACGACTTCAAAAACGTGGATTTACCACACCCGTTCTCTCCCAATAACCCGTACCGACGGCCAAAGTTGAGCTCCACCACGGAATCCTGGATCAAGTTCTTTCCGTGGAACAAGAGCGACAACGACGAGATTTTGATGTCCTTAGACGTCTCCAAAGAGTCCAATACTCCGGTAGTTACCCGGTCGGAAAGGCCATGCTCATCCTGCTGCAATTTCAACTTTGCGATCTGAGCCTCGGCATCATCAACGTCCTTTTCCTCGGAATCCTTAATGGCCTGTTTTTTCGTTTTTTTGGTGGTTTTGCCGGCAGCTGCTTTGGCCGCTTCTTTTTCCGCACGCTTCTGCTCTCTCTTAGCTTTAGACGCCGACACAGACATGATGTGATTGTGTTTGAAAAGAGACTTAAATAAGTTCAGGAAGCCTTTGACGAAAACGAACTCGTGAAAAAAGACTAAAAAGCGGGAAAATCGGGAAAATTCGTAGAAATGCCCCTGAAAAATCTCCCTGTTTAGCGCTGATACTAGGTGAGGATTAGGAAAAGAGAGGTTGGGTCGAGCGCACTCTGAAGATAGATTTGGTGCAGAGCATCGACGAGTTGCGAAAAAAAATTAGCCTTCCTTGGGGTGGGTGCAGGACAGAATGAGCTGGATGCAGGGGCTGCTACACTATGTGCAGGACGTTGATTTGGCTGTCAGGCTCAGTTCGGTGAAGCGAGCGGTTGGCGAGGAAAAAGGGTTGTGACGGGGGATGAGTTGATATGCGTGAGTTGGAATCGCTGTTGATTCCGCCGTTTTGGGTCATTTTCGGGTCGTATTGTGGGCGGTTCTAAGCTATGGGTTATTAGGGATGTACGGGTGTGGGCCGCCTTCAGAGCCTCTCGCGGCTCGCACTGCTGCAGCGACTTGGAGCCTTAGAGGTCCATTACTGGTGCTTCCTCATCGATGACATCATGAGAATTCCGTCACATTTGACCCATTAGTTTTTTTCATCTTCCCGGTTTTTCGGGAAAAAACACTTGGCGTAGGGCATAAATGTTAAATAAAGAGCAAATGTGAAAGATTTGCCAATCGGCCTCTTTTTCATGGAGAGCTGTTGCATTGTTATAGTTAATACTCTCCTTCATTATTAAACTGAAGAGCGCCGATAAACTACAAATACAGGTTGATACAAAAACGTTTCCTTCGGTATATTTTGTAATTTTTGATAAGAAAAACCACTTCTTTTTTCTCTCTTCTATTTATTTGATATGTTCTGGTGATTTCCTCGATTGTATAGCACTAGTCGGAAAACATAATGGAAGATTGTGGTTCCGGTTCCCAGTGCGAACTCACCAAAATTAGACAACGTATGCCTCGATTTTCACAATTCTCTTTATGAAAAAAAGAAAGAAAGAAAGAAAGAAAAGGACGAGCCAATAATAAAATCAATACCCGAAAATCATTCTTTTGAGTTTTTTTCGGGACACACACTCCTGTCACAATTCAATCCAAATGAAAGTAGAACGTTAATATCAAATGAACTTTCGAGACTTTGAGCCTTCGAAACCTCCCAAGCTGTGCGCACATTTACCGTCACTTTAGGCACCGCTCCGCATTGAACCAGTGATGTTAGCGACGCAACTTTTCACTAAAAAATCACTAATATCGATATTAATAATATTTTTCTTGATATTAATATTATATTATAGTGATAGTGAAATATCGAATCGCTAACGGGTTAGTGAATCACTGACGCAGATATTTTGGGGGTGTCTTGTGGGAGTGTATAGTGCACTATATACTATAGACTATACACTCCTCTGTTTTTCTCTCTGTGGGTGAAAACATGAAGGTATTACCTCCAATAATACCTCATGTAGCGTCCATCATCAAGGTTTACTTGCTGCGAGTCAGGGGCCACCTTTGGGGTTGAAAATTTAAGAGACATGGCTTTGAGGAATGTAGTAGGCGTTGATGAGTGTAATCCCGTATTTATTTCCAAGCCGGGTAAAGAAATTTTTAAGACCAAGTGAGCAAACAGTATTTAATTAATGAACTGCTGTGGATGCAGTTACTGCTCTCTGAAAGATCCAACAATAGGTCATTTACCACACAAGCAACGCTTTAACAGATCCACCATAAAATTTCAAGTAGTGTAAGGAGGGAGAGGCCAATCAAGACCTGATAAAGTCTGGCTCGTCCCGAGATTACGGCCAATTT
>JAJMGV010000062.1:0-28007 GCA_030582695.1 [Candida] golubevii
AACAGAAAGAGATTCACCTGATTCTGGCTGCGAAATATCCGATTGAGCAAAAGATCCAACGCTCCTAGATGGTGGGCTTGAGTCGGGGTTCTCCTTTGACTTTTGGTACACCCTCTTGTAGCGAAAGCATTCTTCATAAAATCGTGCTTTGATACTTGCAATTAATTCCTCAGAAAAGCCTGAAAATGTAGTTTGAATCACGGATCGAGGACAGTAGCAAGAAAAGGGGCAACAATATCTTCTCAGTCGTTACGACGTATAGGGTAGTATTGGTAAAGTTTTCCGTGTGCTTCCTGTAGTCCTCGGGCAAGAAGTGGGTTTGACGTTTCGAGACTTTCCGATTTTTAACTAGTTAGACCCTTCAAAGTGAGATAAACGTAGGCAACAGTTAAATGGATGGTCGGTTTCATGGAGGCTTGAAGCTTGAGAGTTGGTTCACTGTAGAGAATGAGAATATTGCGGAGTGTTGTTACGTATTCCCATTCGAGATCGCTGATCTCAAGAGCATCGAGACCCATTCTTTTCTGCGTTACCAAGGGTACGTACTCGTTCCAATATGCCATTAATTTCTCTCCTAAAGTAAAGAAACCTATCCATCGCGTTTCAACATCCATTAGTAATTCCGAAGGACCTCTTTCGTATATTCTCTTATATTTCGACTTTCGACACGTTTCGCAAACATAGTTCTAAGGATGACAGTTCTACGTACCCCTTTGATGATCTTCGGCATTGTTTGGTGGATTTTTCATAAGAATTAACAAATCCTTTGATTCGGGCTGTTTATCCGCAAGTTCATCTAGAGACTTTCCAAACGCGATCGAATTCTTCTTCCTGAAAAAATATAGGTCAAGATGGAATTTGAAGATAGGTTTAATACGTTACCAGCGCATCTTATGTCTCCCTTGAATTGAAGTATATTTGATTTTCTTTTGTAGCTGGATTCGAAATTCTGGAGTAAGGTATTCATAGGTCCCCCGTTGTCTCTGGTAATAGATATAAAATCTCGCCGGAATTTCCACAAAAATTTGAGAAAGATATAGGCTTTCGATGTACGAAATCGTATTTGCATATCCGATTTTAGAGGTCATCGTCTTTGTATGTACGGTGGTTGAAAACCGTCGTTTTCGTACAATCGTACAACGCTATGTACGATGATGTACGAAAAAGATACAGCACTGCCGGGGTGCACCAAACTTTTAAGTTAACGTTTCCTTTTCCGTCGTCTCGTCTTTTGTGTGGATACTGACCGCGGTATTGCCCAATCATAATATACAAATGTCGTATGGCGACAGGATGCAGACGTGATTTCCTGTGGAGACATGCGTTCTGTTTTGGACGCGGGCGCCTAACAAACACTGCAGCAAACCACAGAGAAAAGCAGATCCATATCAGACCAAGCAATGCCAGGCTACATGAATCAGTTGCTTTTTGGC
The DNA here is from genome assembly GCA_030582695.1 of [Candida] golubevii. Lineage (NCBI taxonomy): Eukaryota > Fungi > Ascomycota > Pichiomycetes > Serinales > Metschnikowiaceae > Metschnikowia > [Candida] golubevii. The sequence continues at coordinate 1,434 of JAJMGV010000062.1, forward strand.
CAACGTTGTAGTGCTTCGGGAGAGACTGGCTGTTGTCCGTACGACATGCGTGAAAAGCCTGCAGGTGTTGGTTTCAACACTAGCCTTGTAACAGCGTCGGGGCTTACCTGCCCCCTGTCCCCGGTGAGGCTTCGCGACACCGCCAAAAAAACGATTGCGTGACGCACATGCACGTATTTCACGAGCAACAAAAAGGAAGATCCAGCTTCCACATTTCTTCTCAGCTTGGGGACGCTTTTTCGAAGTTTCCGCCATTGTGACAATTGTTGGAGGGGCGGGACATGTGAAGGTCGAAACCTAGACTGTGAAACGGGGTCTGGAAAAGGAACAAAATAAGCAACGCGTATATGCAGTACCCACAGTTTTGTTCTTCAGTGTGCAGGCGTGAGACGGCATATTTCAGGGCTTATGGCCGTCGCGTCTTACCATGCAGGAGAATCGCCCTTCTGTCTATTTCCGAATTCATACTTTAGAGATCTCGCGGTTTAGGTGATTGAGTTCGATGACAGGCTTTTTTTTTTTCGTTTCGTTCTTCCTTTTTTCAGTCGTCTCAATTTCTTTCAACTTTCGCTAAACAAACGACTATCGAAATACATATCTGTGCTTTAGTGGAACAAGCCCACAACAGCACATTACAGGAGTATTCGATTTTTTGCATCATCATCACCGTCCTTTTTTTTTTGTTCTTTGCTGTCGTTGATCTCGGACTCTGGCAAACCGAACTGCCTTTTCTCAATCCATATAAGACACTGGTTACAGAAACCGAGCACAGTTTCTAAAATTTTAACTGCTTATCGTCTGGCTGCAATCACTTAGACTGCAAAAAAGGGACGAAACAGAGAAAAAACGAAAAAATAACAGCATTTGCCTACCATGTCTCAACGGGATTTGACTTTTAACTCAAAAAGGCCTGCAAATGCCAAAGAGGGCACAGCAAACCCGTTTTCATCCGAATTAGATCGCTCAAGGAGCTCCTCCGAAGTGTCGTTTGCTTCATCGGAAATCGCCAGGGCTTCTAGTGCCGCCCCGGCAGTTCAACCTCGGACTTATGCGCCTTATGGCGGATACTACTCCCAACACAGCCAGCAGCTGCATCTTTTGCTGCAAAACCGGTCTCTGGAAGAGGAGTATTCCTCCGGAAGCCCGAAAATAACCGCGGACGGTCTCCAGGCGCCTCCGGAGTTCGACAGGTACCCGTCCATGCCGTATTCAGGAGGGATTTCATCGTCTTCTTTGGTCTCTTATAACCAAAACAGGCCCAGAGCAGGAAGTTCGCTTACCCCTGACGGAACGTCAGTTAACTCCTCCGAAGTGGTTATACCCAATGCCGATTTTTCGCCCTTCGGCGGGTACCCGGCGCTGCTGTTTCCGTTGCACATCGACGAAAAAGAGGCTGACGATTACTTGCACAACCCGGACCCAATTGCCGACGCCGACTACGACAAAAACCGGTTCATGCACGACCTCAAACACATGGACCGGCGGTCGTTGTTTGGGTTGTTTGGATTCATTGCGTTTTTCTTGTTTGCCGCCGTCATTTTTGTGGTGTTGCCGGCCGTTACTTACACAGGGGTTGGCGAGCGCCACCGGCCATTGTCGTACGAGATCTTGACCCATTACCAATACCCGGTTTCTGCAGCCATCAGAACAAGCTTGGTGGACCCAGACACGCCTGAAGACGCCCTTACCAAGAAGAGTATAACGGGACAAGACTGGAAGTTGGTGTTTTCTGACGAGTTCAATGCGGAGGGCAGGACGTTTTACGGCGGCGACGACCAGTTCTTCCAGGCGGTCGATTTGCATTACGACGCTACCAAAGACTTGGAGTGGTACGATCCGGATGCGGCCACCACCGCCAACGGGACATTGATTTTGAGAATGGACGCCATCAAACAGCACGGACTCTTTTATCGGTCGGGCATGGTGCAGTCGTGGAACAAGCTCTGTTTCACCCAGGGCATGATTGTTGTTTCCGCCATGCTTCCTGGATACGGAAACATTTCTGGCTTGTGGCCCGGTCTTTGGACCTTGGGCAACCTAGCAAGACCAGGGTATTTGGCCACGGCGGAAGGCGTGTGGCCGTACTCGTACGACAGTTGTGATGCAGGAATCACTGCCAACCAGTCTTCTCCCGATGGAATTTCTTACTTGCCCGGACAAAGATTGAACAAATGTACATGTCCCGGAAGCGACCATCCAAACCGAGGCACTGCACGTGGAGCACCCGAAATCGATATTCTCGAGGGAGAAGTCGACTCCAACGTCAAGGTGGGCGTTGCTTCGCAGTCTCTCCAAGTGGCGCCAATGGATATTTGGTACATGCCTGATTACAATTTTGTCGAGATCTATAACCACGAGGTGACTGCAATGAACACGTACGCGGGAGGCCCAGCACAAGAAGCCGTGTCTGCAACGTCCACGTTGAATGTGACTTGGTACCAATACGGAGAAGGGGAGGCCAACTTCCAGAATTTCGGCTTCGAGTACTTGAACGATGACAACAACGGGCATTTGACGTGGTACGTGGGAAATGACCCGACATTCACAATGCACTCGTACGCGTTAGGACCCAACGGAAATATTGGGTTCCGCCGGATTTCCAGGGAGCCCATGTCCATCGTGATGAACTTGGGTATTTCCAACAACTGGGCGTATATCGACTGGCCGTCGATCGTTTTCCCTAATATGATGCACATTGATTACGTGCGCATCTACCAGCCCGAGGACCAGATCAATCTCTCCTGTGACCCGGCCGACTACCCAACGCAGAACTATATCGATCGTCATTTGAACGCATACATGAACCCTAACTTGACCACGTGGAAGGAAGCGGGGTATACCTTCCCGAAGAACAAGTTAGTTGGGTGTTGATTGAGAAGTTGCAAAATGTGCACATGTGGATGTTCCGGGGTTGAGCGCGCACTGTGGGGGGGTTTCCTGGAGACTGGTCCCAATCTTTTGGGTGTCTTACGAACTAGCGGTTGTTTTATTCCGCCACATGTGGAGACAAAGGCCACGAGACGAGAACAAGAAATGTCGATGTTGACCGCTTTTTTTTTTTTTTTTTTTTTTGCAGCGAATCATGAACGTTTTAAACAAAGGCCAAAAAAAAAAAATAACGGCACAGTGCGTGCAGGGAAGCTTGGAGCGTTTTGCCAAGACTTTATGATGGAGCGCGCTGGAGGCAGTGCTGGAATTAGTGAGGTTGACGGCTGCACTGGGAAACTTGGAAATGGACCAGAAATGAACCAGATCTGGAATTGTCAATTGTACTCGGCAAGGGACCCACCGAAGCACCAAGAAAAATAATGGTCCAGCGTGCATACAAACCTCGGACTGTGATGATTTCACGAGGGTGTCGCGACAGCCCCTACAGAAGGCAACTATCGGACAATCTTCAGACAATCATCAGACAATTATCAGAAACTGTCAGAATCATCAGACTTGATCGAGACACAATCAGTTCAATTTTTGCCGGAAGACGCCAGAAACGCATTTCTGCAACCGTGCGATATGGTGTTCTCGAACTCGAGTGACGTTCAGGCTCTGACGTTCATGCCCTGAGCGGACGGCGATTTATTTTTACCCAGTGGGAAGCTTGGCGCGCCCCTGTGGCCGAACTGGATGCAGGGCCCCGGCAGATAAGCCGACGCACGTCCCCAGTCTAACTGACTTCCCAGGACTTCTCAGTGTCTGGGGCCGCGACGAGGCTGTACGGGTGCGGCAGCCAAGAATCTGCTAAGCATTCCTGCCCACGACACGGTGAGTGGAACCGAAATAGATCGCAAGCAGGAGAGCACGTTTTTTTTCTTTGTTGGACTCTTCATTCTTTAAGCGAAGAAGCCCTGGCACGATTCTGACTTGGAATATTTGAAGAACAAAGCTGTGCTACTTGTTTTCGATTGCTTGGCTTGTCGATTGCTTGATTTATCGATTTTTGATAAGCCGATTTGTCGATTTGTTCCGCGACTCTCTCGTGTTTCCCCATTCGGCTGCAACGGTGAAGAGTAACCCACCCTCAGCCTACTTTCGGCCACACATTAAGTCGTTCTAGTGCTAACACAGTGCACTTGAAGACACAACAGGCCGATTGCAATCTATTTGGAGCAGCTGCGCAACCACTCGAAGAGAGCAAGAGAAGGCAGGGGAAATCATCAGAAATAAAAAGACCACATCCACCGCGAGTTGTGCGTTTTTCTCCTTTTCGGCCAAAAACAACACTTTTCGTGTGAGCGGAGTCCGGCAAGCCTCGAAAAAGGAATCTTGTCACCACTCATCCACCAGCATCCACCACCCATCCACCTGCCAACCAACACTCAAGTAGTGTTGTCCAAGACACATACAAAAAAGGAGCTCCACACAGGCTTTTCCCCAAAAGATCCAGTTCGCCATGTCTCACCGAAACTTGACGCAAAATGGTCCCGTGTACGACTACACCGAGGAGAACCCGTTTGAAGAACATCTGTCGGAATCATCAAGTGGACGCGAAGATAGCCTGTCCAATCTTGTGATGAATGATCCTCGCTATCAGCGAAGCGTTGCGGCCATGAGGGGCGATCATTACGTGCCGCAGAACTCCAGAAATAGCGCTGGCTACATCCAGGCGCAATATTCCGGCAGCTCGTCGCCGTCGCTGAATGTTGTTGTGCCACCAACACTGTTTGACCGGTACCCACAGATGGCCTCACGTGACCAGCTGTCGACGTCGCTAACGTTGATGGCACAGAACGATTATCCTCGCCGGTCCCGAACAGAATCGCTTGGTTCAAGCACACAAAACCTCATTGACCCGTTTGCGCAAAAGGTGGAGATTTCGCCCTTTGGCGGGTACCCTGCGTCGCAGTTTCCGCTCCATATAGACGAAAAAGAGGACGACGACGATTTGCATAATCCGGACCCGGTCGCCGATGCGGAGTACGACAAAAACCGGTTCATCTACGATATGAAGCACATGGACCGGCACTCGTTCTTTGGGCTTGTCGGGTTTGTGCTTTTCTTCTTGGCGGCTTCGGCCGTGTTTGTGCTTATCCCCGTTTTGACGTATTCGGGTGCTACGACTAAGAAAAAGCCCGAGGTTTACGAGGTCTTGACTCACTACTCGTACCCCATCTCGTCCTCGATCCGCACAAGTCTTATCGATCCAGATACACCGCAATCGGAGCTCACTAAGAAAAACAGGGTGGGCGAGGAGTGGGTGTTGACGTTCTCCGACGAATTCAACGCCGAGGGAAGGACCTTCTACGACGGCGACGACCAGTTTTTCCAGGCGGTCGATTTGCATTACGACGCCACCAAAGACTTGGAGTGGTACGATCCAGATGCGGCCACCACTGCCAACGGAACTTTGATTGTGAGAATGGACGCCATCAAGCAGCATGACATGTTCTACAGATCGGCCATGCTCCAGTCGTGGAACAAGCTCTGTTTCACCGAAGGCTTGATTGCGGTTTCTGCCATGCTTCCTGGATACGGAAACATTTCTGGCTTGTGGCCCGGTCTCTGGACCTTGGGCAACTTAGGAAGACCTGGTTATTTGGGGTCTACACAGGGTGTGTGGCCATATACCTACGACAGTTGCGATGCCGGAATCACCGCCAACCAGTCTTCTCCCGACGGAATTTCGTACTTACCCGGACAAAAGCTTAACTCGTGCACTTGCCCTGGACAGGCGCACCCAAACCGAGGAACTGGCCGTGGAGCGCCGGAAATCGATATTGTTGAAGGTGCCATTGACTCCAATGTCAAGGTGGGAGTCGTATCGCAATCTTACCAGGTGGCGCCCATGGATATCTGGTACATGCCCGACTATAACTTTGTGGAAATCTACAACAACAAGTTCACCACGATGAACACGTATGCGGGAGGGCCGTTTCAACAGGCTGTATCTGCAGTGTCGACGCTCAACACAACATGGTATACGCTCGGGCTGGATAGCGGGAACTTCCAAGAATATGGGTTTGAATATTTGAACGACAATGATAGCGGCTACATCACGTGGTATGTGGGCCAGGATCCTGTGGTGACTGTGAATGCTTATGCGCTTGGGCCAAACGGTAATGTTGGCTTCAGACGAATTGCCAAGGAGCCCATGTCCATCGTTATGAACTTGGGTATTTCCAACAACTGGGCATATATCGACTGGCCCTCGCTCCATTTCCCATTTGAAATGAGAGTGGATTATGTGAGAATATACCAGCCCAAGGGCAAGGCTCAAATGTCGTGTGATCCGGTGGACTATCCAACGGCAGACTATATTAACAAGTTTGCCAACGTGTATTATAACCCGAACGTGACGTCATGGGAGCAAGGAGGGTACAAGTTCCCCACCAACAGGATTGTCAACAAATGTTAGAAGCTCGTTGATCAACATGCCCGCATCACGGATTGATTTAGCGCTGTATGTACAAATAAACAATTGAAAGTTCTGGTTGATAGTTCACGGTTCATAAGTCACTTGAGAGTTCATGGTATATCATAGTTTTTGCCACTTCATAGCTCATGGTACGTCATAGTTTTTGCCACTCCATAGCTCATGGCACGTCATAGTTCTTGAAGGTTCTTCATCATCCATGATATTTCACCATGATCAATACGAAGTGTACTTGGAAAATGCAACTGACGAGTTTACCCCACCAAAACCAAACGAGTTGCACAAGGCATGAGCAATGTTTTTGTGTTGACCTTTTCCTGGAATGTAGTCAAAGCTCCCAAACTGCTCGGCTTCATCATCCTTGTGTCCTCCTCTCGTCTCTAAGTTCAACGTAGGCGGGAGTTCTCCTGTTTGTAAAGCTTTCAAAGTGAAGGCAGCTTCAACTGCTCCGGCGGCCCCCAAAAGATGGCCAATTGACAGCTTTGTGGACGATACAGCCAAATCTTTGTGGCCCTGGAAAAGTCGGTTCATGGCGTTGTTTTCCGCCCGGTCGCCGATCACTGTAGACGTGGCATGGGCGTTCACATACCCGATTTGGGCAGGGTCGAGTTTGGCTCGTTTCAACGCCATTTCCATCGCTCTAAACGCCCCTTCTCCCGTTTCTTCAGGCGCTGTAATATGATGGGCGTCGCCACAGAGCCCATATCCAGAAACCTCCCCGTAAAAATCGACAACGCCCCTCGCTAGAGCATGCTCGAGTTTCTCCAATATCAAAATCCCACATCCTTCACTCAAAACAAAACCACTTCTGCGGCCGTCAAACGGTCTGGAAGCCGCTGTAGGGTCGTCTTCAAACTCGGTGACAACAGATCTTGCTCTGGCAAACCCCGCCAATGCTAGCGGATGTAGAGACGCCTCTGTACCGCCACAAACCATAACATCAGCATAGTCGTTTTTGATGAAATTGTACGCGTCTCCCACAGCATTCAAGCCAGTGGCACATGCCGTGGACACAGAATGGAGCGGGCCCTTGAGCCCATATTTGATGGAGATATTCCCCGCGGCCATGTTGTTCAAAAGCCTTGGGATAAAAAGCGGCTGCACGCGTTTGTACCCGGCGGTATCAAACGCTATTGCGTTATCGTAAACATCCGGAAACGATCCGATTCCAGACCCCACCGCCACACCAAAACGGTATTTATCTATGGAATCGTCGTCCTGCAAGTTTATTCGAGAATCCTGTAGCGCCTCACTGGTAGCGGCTAAGGCATATTGCGAAAACAAAGCTAGTCTTCTTACTTCCGCTATATCTAGGTGATCAGTAGCGTTCCACCCGCCGGTGTTAATATCCCCCAGCGGGACTTTTCCAACCACTTTTGACGGCACCTTATTCCATCCTGCAGACTCGTAGTCGGTGAATGTTTTCGTGGACACTAAGCCTGATTTACCTGCCATTAGATTTTTCCACGAATGTTTTAGTCCAACCCCTAGTGGGGTCACAAGCCCAATTCCCGTGACAACTACGCGGGTCATGGTAGTCAAAAAAAAAGGTATAAGAGTAAAAAATCGAACGTGGGAATAAATGATTAAAAAGAGAGAACTCCCTGAAGTTGAAGACTGGGCTAGATTGACCACAGATAGAGCTAGGATGAATCCAAAATAAAACAAACCCTAATCCGCTATTTATATGCGCAAAATTAGTTCATAGATCGCCACACGAAAGAAAAGTGGTTGTAAATTCAAGTGAATGTTGTCTTGACGTGCCGCGTTTACAGGGCTCGCTGCAGGAAAATGTGGAGGTGCTGGGGTTATCTGAGTTGTCCGAGATGGTTGCAAAATTTATAAAGCAAGGGTGTAGCAAGTGGCGGGGTGGTGGAGAAGTTTGAGATGCTGTTTTCAGACTTATAGAAGAAGAAGAAGAAAAAAAAGTTGTTTTCAGGGTTCGAGAAATGTGTTGTTGGTTCAATGAGATTAAACGTGGGGCTGAAGTACTGACGACGTATTGAGGTGCGGGATTCCAGATTTACCTCGTTTGGTTTGGTAAGAATATCTAATTTTTTGAATTCTTAACTTCGTGAATAAAATCAATTGTGAACGTTCTTATCCTTTTGGCCAAATTTTGAATGATGCAAATTTGGAACAACTATACACGTATATGTCTACGAGAAGTCTTCCTTTATTTATTGTATTCGATTTATTCAGAAAAAGTAATCACCCAGTCCAGACGACGTAGTTTAAGCTCATGTTTAATCATGAATTTTTCTAACCAGATATCTTCGAAACACTGCTTCAAGTCTGTATTAGACAATATTACAAAGTTGGTTTTGCCAGTTAGGTAAGATTAGTTCTAACAGCGCTTTTGGTGGCAGTACATCAATTAGCCATAGTATGTAACTGCCACTGGAATACGGGTCAAATCCTGTAGAAGTGGGAATAAGATTTTACATCTTTGAGAATATACTATAAATATTGCTTTGCTAATACCTTCAAATATTCATTCCTGTCGTGTCCTTGGGTACTTAATACTTCAGAAATTGATCAAATAAACTGGTTTACATGCAAAACCTTAGTAGCAGTTTTTTCATATCTGCTGAAAGAGATCTGAACTAACATTTCTTGAGCAGTATATGTGCCCTTTCAGACATATACTATTACTTCAAGATCGATTCAATTAAATGGTCTTTTCTTGGAGGAATTCACTGTTTCATAGGAACCACGTATTGATACGAAAACAAGTCTTTGAGAGCAAACGGTAAATAATATTTTGGAATCACTCGTGAATTGGCAAGGATTCACAGGATAATTAGACCAATAACTTGAAATATGTATATTGTGATGAAAGACTCAGGATCGTTGGAAACGTTAAGAGTGAGCTAGCATGATAATATTCTACGGGAAAAACTGGAGAAATGCTGTATTTGCTGATGAGATAAGATATCCTAACGTGTTGTTTTATCACATCACCGGGGTGGCAGATTTGGAAGCCATTTATAGAAAGAATACTCCAATCTCTGCTGGTTAATGTATATGGTTAGCAATTTGAAGGACCAGGACAGATTTGTAGATACAAATAGCTGCTAGCTCCGACTTTAAGATTTTCTTGTATGAAGGCGAAAAAATGAAAGAGTTCATGTTTATTAGTAGAAGGTTCCCCTCTGTTTTTCTTATCGGTTTTCAATCCAGAACATGCTTCCAGCCCTGGTTTCCACTTAGGGGTTCTAAATATCACTGGGGGCCGCTATAAAGACCATTTTAGATAGCCCAGAGTCGAAAACAAAACACTGTCCTTAAGATCTGGAAGTCACCTGAGGTGCTATACCTAGACCTTCAAGACTTGGGTGTGGTTTGAATATTTAGAATACGAAAGTCTTGGCTAATGAAGTCTAACTGCTAATTAAGGTATTAGTAGTATGATTGTATTAGCGTAAATACCTCGGAAAAAGATGCAGCAGTAATAAGATATTTCAGCGGCATTATTTGGATAGTGTCCTGGTACTGAAGATTCGAATCCTTTCGGCTAAGGTAGTGAGCCTTTCATCGGCCTCAGGTCCAACTACCGCAATCTCTATCTTCAATTACAGTTCTAGTGTTTGGATTTTGTACATAGCTGATTTAATCAGAACGAAAAATGACTAAAACGAAAAAAAAGACTAAAAAGACTAAAAAACCTAAAATAGCACTTTTCCCTTCGATAAACCACTCCTTACCCGCTATGGTGTGGGTTTAACTGATACACCTCCAAGTAATTCCCACCTCATGAAGCTCCGTGAACTTCGCAAGATTCCCCAGATCAGCCTTCATAAGGGCCAGACAAAAGAACAAACAAACAGAAAAAAAATGGCCAAAAACGAACATCAACCAAACAAATACACAGTAAAGCCCATAGAAGACAAAAACTCAAATTCGTCCATAACTATCCACCATCTCCGTCTATCTCATTGATTTTCACCCTCAGACTTCTCAGCTCCAATGCTCCCATTAATCTCTCTCCCAATTAATGCGTGTCGCACTCAAACCGCGAATTCTCACACTGTCACCCAAATCATCTTCACCACTCCTCCGCTTCATCTCTTTTCAACACTTTGAACACTTTTTCACACGGCATATTCCCCGGAAAAAATCCCCCTATACTAGCATGTACTCGGCAGCTCGCTCAGACACGCTCTTTCTCGGCGGGGAAAAAGTCTCCGGCGACGATATTCGTGCACAAAATGTGATGGCGGCTCTTTCGGTAGCGAATGTCGTCAAATCGTCTTTGGGTCCGGTTGGATTGGACAAAATGCTTGTGGACGACATTGGCGACGTGACCGTGACCAACGATGGGGCCACGATCTTGTCGTTGTTGGACGTGCAGCACCCGGCGGGTAAAATCTTGGTTGAGTTGGCGCACCAACAAGACCGGGAAGTTGGCGATGGCACGACTTCGGTGGTGATTATTGCCGCCGAGTTGTTGAAGCGGGCCAACGAGTTGGTGAAGAACAAGATCCACCCGACCACTATTATCACCGGGTACCGTTTGGCGCTCAAGGAGGCGGTGCGGTATATTTCCGACGTAATGTCGCAGAATGTCGCGGATTTGGGCAAGGAGACCATGGTGAACATTGCCAAGACGTCGATGCTGCTGAAAATCATTGGCGCTGACTCGGATTTCTTTGCACGCATGGTGGTGGACGCCATGCTTGCGGTGAAAACGACAAATCCAAAGGGTGAGACGAAATACCCCGTTAAGGCGGTGAACATTTTGAAGGCACACGGTAAATCGTCACTTGAGTCGGTGTTGGTGAATGGGTACGCATTGAACTGTACAGTGGCATCGCAGGCCATGGTCAAGCAGGTGAAAAACGCCCGAATTGCTTGCTTGGACATCAACTTGCAAAAAGCACGCATGGCCATGGGAGTCCAGATCAATATCGATGATCCGGACCAGTTGGAGGAGATCCGCAAGCGCGAATATGGCATTGTCATTGAGCGTATCCGCAAGATCATCAATGCTGGCGCCAATGTGATTTTGACCACCAAAGGCATTGACGACTTGTGCCTTAAGGAATTTGTTGAGGCCGGGGCCATGGCCGTCCGTCGGTGCAAAAAAGAGGATTTGCGCCGTATTGCAAGGGCCACCGGCGCTACGTTGGTGGGCACCTTGGCCAACTTGGAAGGCGAGGAGACATTTGAAGCATCGTATTTGGGCCTGGCCGACGAGGTGGTGCAGACCAAAATCAGTGATGACGAGTGCATACTAGTCAAGGGCACCAAACAGCACCTGTCGTCGTCGATAATTTTACGGGGTGCGAACGAGTACTCGTTGGACGAGATGCAGAGATCGATCCACGACTCGTTGAGCGTAGTAAAGCGCACATTGGAAAGCGGAAACGTGGTACCGGGAGGTGGAGCTGTTGAAACGGCACTTAACATATACTTGGAGAAGTTTGCTACCACGGTGGGGTCACGTGAGCAAATGGCCATCGCCGAGTTTGCCAATGCCTTGCTTGTGATACCCAAGACGTTGGCGGTCAATGCTGCCAAGGACTCGTCGGAGTTGATTGCGAAGTTGCGGACATACCATGCGGCTTCCCAAGTGGCATTGAAGGATGACGTCAAGCGCAAGAAGTACAAGAATTACGGGTTGGACTTGATCAACGGCAAGATCGTCAACGAGACGACGGCGGGTGTCTTGGAGCCGACGTTATCAAAAATCAAGTCGTTGAAGTCGGCGTTGGAAGCGTGCATTTCCATTTTGAGAATCGACACCATGATCACCGTTGCGCCCGAGCCGGAGAAGGAGGACCCACACCAGCATTAGGGTAGTGCCAGAATGAAGACACGAAAATGGAAACACCAACAGAAGCTCTACAATAGCTCGACAATAAACACAGGAGATGCAATTAATGGCGATGAAGTGAATATATTATAGGTGGCCAGGACCCAGGACCAAGAACTTGGGTAAAGACAGAGATCAAGGCCCCGGCTGGCGGTGAAGGATATACAATAAGATTAGTCTGGATGCGCCATCCAAAACACGTTTGAAAGAAAAGAAGTGAAGGATTGTAGAAGCATAGTCTAGGCATAGTGTCGATGTACAGGTTTTGGCACCGCTAGCGTCTGGCCGTACAGAGTTTTGCCCTCGTAAACAACGTGTTTCCGGGAATTCAACGACCCCACCGACCGTTCTCGTAGCGGCGTCCGCGGAAGCGAGTCGGCTATGCTGTACAGAGAATTGCCCGATTTCCGCAAAGAAAGCCCCGATTGCACGGAAAAAATCGACGATTTCGAAGACTGGTAGGACGCAATCGAGTTGGACGACGTGGCGTACGAGCTGGACAAGCGGTAGTACTCGGATTTGGCCAAACTTTCCGCCTCCTCCTTCTTGCGGAGATCGTTTTTGATGTCGGCTAGGAACGGCTGCAAAGTCACCACTAGTTCGGCCTGCGACACGTTGAGATCCCACTTCAAAAGCGAAATAAGCTCTCTTTCCGCCAGATTCACCTCCTGGTTAGTCAACAAGCCATCGGTGTACTTTGTCCAGTGCTTATTTAGCGGGCTAGAGTCGTTCAAAGTCTTGGCACTGAGAATCAACGAAGCCAAAAATATCCGGTGCCGCGTGGTCTCCATGCCCACGGCGTTGCCCGGCAAGATGTTGCGGAGTCTGTTTAAGTAGACGAGCGAGGTCATGAGCGTGGGCGTTTGCACGTTGGAGTAGCTGATGAGACGGCCAATGAACTTCTGAAGCGAGACGATTTCCTGTGATGGGGCCACCAAAAGATGCCCGATTTTGTCGTTGGCGGCCTTTTTTGGAGGCTTTACCTGGATCACCGACGACGTGGTTGCCGCTAGGATCTCCACCATGGCGTGGGAAACGGGCTGGCGGGCAAAGATTTTCAAGGCTTCGTAGTCCGACATTTTTATGTGAGCAAAAGGAAGCAATTGGAGGGAAATCGGGTGGTGCCTTGAAGCGTTTGTGAAAGCGTTTCTGGAAGCGTTTCTGGAAGTGTTTATGGTTATCGCCAAACCCTAATTGTGTCTAGGTGAGGCTGAGAATAGTTGTGCCAAGTAGGAAGTGCACAAATAAGGCCAAGCAAGACGATATAACGTTGTGACAAAGAAGCAGAGGCGAGTGAAAATCAAGTAAAACTGGAAAACAAACGTGCAAAAACAAACGTTCACGTTAATCAAGCAAAAATCCCCAGAGTCAAGAAAAAATCCGGTGGAGCCAAGCCAAGAAATGCCGCTGTATATATGTTGGGGCTAAATCCGGATAGATAAGAAAAGCGAGAAACTAAAGAAAAAAATAAGGCCAAATTAGCATGAAAAATTACGCGTCTTGTTTAGCTACGCAGGTTAGCGTGGCTTTCGCAGGGGTAGATTCGCGTCCTTTGCAGAAAAAAAAAAACACGAAGAAAACAAAATACAGTCGCGTTGCACCGACGCGCGTCCCAGCACCAATTGTTAGTTATTCCTCCTTATGTGAGAGCCCATTGTTTCAGAATCAGCAGGGTCAGGACCACGACACCTCCTACTGTACTCTATGGGCCATCGCGTGATTGTAAATAAAAAGGATGCAATAATTTAGGCTAAAAAGCCACGGTCTACACATGAGCTAAAAGAGGGCCAATTAGAGCCTTTCATTATATTATGAAGCCAGGTAGAGGCAGTGCCGAAAGCTGACCTTTTTATTTATTTATTTATTTTTTTTCAGCCAGTCTTTCGGGTGGTCTGCGGTGTTGGCAGTGACCTGCGGCGCTGGCGGTGGCCTGCGATGATCATCTCTACGTGACATCACTTATGTCCCCTGGCTCATACGTTTGCTATAGTGTCCGTATGAATTTTCACGTTTGTCGTTTTATTCCCCACCCTCCGGCGTCATCTTCAACATTGGCCCATATTCCCACCGGCGTTCATATTGTTCTGACGGACTCGCGCATGAGCCGAGTTCCCGCTCATGGTGTGATCGGCCGTGGCCCGAGTCGCGCTCCTTTGCAGTGATTCGCGTATCGTGCTCCACTTGCCCGGCCACCGCCCTGGCTCCAGGGCCACCATGACTTTTCGTACTTGGCCTTGTTCGTAAATAATCTCGATCATGCGTTTACGGGCAATTGTAGATCGAACAAAAGCTTATTGTTTTACAGCAGCAACGCCCCAATATAATGATCGGACCAATATTCACTTCCGTGATCCTCTTCTGGTGTCTTTAGCAAGTTTCCTAAAATTGCGCTTGTGGCCCTTCCCAGGAGCGATCACCACCACCTGTATTTCTGCTGGCGTCCACCAAAATTAGCTACAATCCGCCCATGACCCTTTCGGGAGCTCCCCTGCTTATGTATATCGAGAGTTTAAATTTATTTCTTTTTCTTTTTCATTCTTAAATAATGGGGAGAGTTTCTTTTCCCTGTTCACTTACTTTGAACAAGGCCTTCTTCACCTGAAATGCTTTCTTTTTTTTTTTTTCTACTCTATAGGTCTCGAGAAAAGGCACCATCCCGAATGTATGTTTCCGCCTAGATTACAGAATGTGGGTGCAAATGTATCATATGTCTCAAGACTCTCAAATGTCTCATGTCTCAAATGTCTCAAATGTCGCGCAGCCCCAGATGCGACTTTCCGCTTTTCCTGTTTTGCAGCCATTTCCGAAACCCAGAAAAGAGCGTACAATTCTTTATTTCCCGCCACCTCTTCATCTTTATTTATCTTAGAAGGCGTAGATTCTCCTTTAGTTTCTTAAATAGATCTTCACCTCGATGTTTTCTTCTGAATCTTGCCCCACCCTTCAGAGCTCTTTCACAGTGTTGGCGGAATTGCTGAAACAACATAAAGCAAACGCCGAGGAAGTCGAACGAATCGAAGTGATCTTAGAACAGGCCAAAATCAATTTTGAGGATCTGAAGAAACAAATTGGAAACGAACTAACGCAAATCCGCAAAAGCCTTGAATTCGATTTGGAAAGAATTCATCGGATCATTCCTAGCATTGAAAGCGAGGCAGAATCCATTTGCCGCTCTCTTTCTGAGCAGTACACGCCGAATGACCCATATGTGCCTTTCAAGGTTTCCAAGACGGGAAAGGGAAAGCTGAAACGGAAACATTCCTCGCGGACCAAATCTTCCTCTACGTTTTTTTTGTGTGAAGAAGTAATGAGTGCATTGGCCCCACCCAAAAGTGAGCGTGATACTCGAAAGGAACAAACCGCTGAAGCCAGGAGGGAGCAACAAGACTCACCGAAGAGGACTCGAACAAGAAGTCTGTATAAAGGGCCAGTTTAAGGGTCCAACCTTTGGGGAAAACAAGTAAGATAGCCCCATGAAAGTCTGAAAATTGGTCTTCTGAACACGTAAACGAGGATTGGCACGTGTCCTATCTTTTTGAAGATATAATTGGTAACTGCTTGTAAGCCAAGGACTACAAGGGGTCAGGAAAGAAGGAAACTACGGTTTAAATGGAATTGGATTTGTCTCTGGATCGGTTCAACGAATAACCTTAATGGTCTACTCAAAATTTGAAAGCATGAGACTTCAAAAGAAGTGGCAAAAATCCACCGCATGGCTCGGCAGTGACTGCACGAATCGAGAAAGAACGAGGTTCATTTCATTTCCAGTCGTTACATCTATCTAATATAAGTGCGAGCTAAGCAGAGAACACAGCTGACAAAGTGGCCTTATTGAATCAAGCCCTCACTCAAGCTAGTTCGCCACGGAGTCCGGGTAATAGAAAAAGGCCAATGCAACAATCAAATACGTGCTCAATAGCATGGCGCCCTCCAACCAATTCGACTCACCATCAAGGATGACCAAGTTGGTGATGAACACCGAAACAAACATTATAGCCGTCTCAAACGTGGAGAAATACAATGACATGGGCACGTCGATGATCCAGCCAATGATCACCATGAACGGCGTGACAAAAAGCGCAATCTGGAGCGACGATCCAACAGCAACGCCAATGGCCAAGTCCATCTTATCTTTCATGGCCACGATGATGGCCGTAGCGTGTTCGGCAGCATTACCCACGATCGGAATAACAATCAATCCAATAAAGGTCTTGGACAAGCCCGACAGCTCCACGATATCATCAATAGCGCCAACCAAATAATCAGCGCAGAGCGACACCAAGATTGTTGTAACAACCAATACTACAAGCGAGCCAGCAATGGATAAGTGCTCGGTTTCGGGGGCACTTTCCTCGCCCACAGGTACAGACGTGGTGATGATCGCCTCTTCCTCGCTGGACTGCTCCTCGAAAAGCGCCTTGTGTGTTTTTAACTGGAACACAAGGTACAAGATATAAAGCGCGAGCAAAATAACAGCCACGCCACGAGACAAGCTCAAAATCTTATAGTCCAGATCTAAGGAAGGGTCAGGAAACTTCACGCCTCCGCCATTTTCCAGTTTAGGCATCGAGGCATGGAATGCCGCAGGCACCAAAAGACCCGCGGTGGCCAAGGCCATAAGAGACGACATTGTTTGCGCCACAGTTTGATTGAAAGTCTGTTGGACACGAGTGATTCCGCCAGCGACAAAGCAGCATCCCAAGACAAGCAATAAGTTGGATAAAATCGACCCGAGCATCAGTGCCTGGACAATTCTCACCTGTTTTTCCTTCAAGGCAATCACCGAGACAATGAGCTCCACGGCATTGCCAAAAGTGGCATTCAAAAGCCCACCAATGGTCTGACCCGTGTGTTCAGCAAGCTCTTCAGTGGCAAAGGCAAGAATCAGTGCAAGCGGCACAATGGCACAGAAATTGATCCAGAAAATCGCGTTGGAACCCCAGCCAAGAATCCCGGCCAAGAGGCCCAAGGGCACGAAAATGAGGAGATAATTCACAGGCGACGACTTTAATGTCAAGCGTGTTCCCGTGACACACGAAGCCCAAATGGACGAGTTTGCTCTGGAATTCTTGCGGCCTAAAAGAGGAAAGCGGTCCGACATTTTTAAATTTTGAGTCTGTTTCTTCAATTTGGTCCGTTGCTGAAGAGGTTAGAGGACAGATTACGAAGAAGCTGACTTCAAGTGTAACGGCTGCGACAGGCAGGTGTAGGTGGAGAGGCACGCCGGCTATTGCTTGCGCTTGACTTGCGCACACTGGACTGGACTGTGTGTGAGATAAGAATGGGTGAGGTCTAGTGTGGCTAAACAACATACTTGATAAGCATGTGTTTTCATTGGAGTTGAAAAATGAAGCAAAAATAGAAGCCGAGTGGAAGTAGGAATAAAAGTAGAAATATTTAATTTGGGAAGTATAACGAATTGAGGATGGTGATACAGTTCTGTAGATCGTGGAGTCAACAATTGACACTTCGCGTGCGCGTCAGGTAATAATTACTATACAGTTGAAGCCTACTGATTGGATAGGAATTGCAATCGGAAACAGAAACTGTCTCTTCTCTTCTATGCACTCAGCTTCGACGAAAACCAAGGTACGATTTGGAAATCGTGAGCTAAAAAAAAGACGTATGGGCCAGGGAGCTTGCACTACGGTGATTCTACAAGAGCTCGATATTATGCGATTTAAACTGTGTAGCTTATTTTTTATTCTTGACCCTGATGTTGCAGTTTTGTGAAGAATGTGGGCGAGTGACTAGAGAACTGAGTGATTTCGGCAAAACGAAGTCATTTTTACCAGCGGCGGCGTAGCGTAAACATAGAATGGGAAAGCAAGTGCTTTTCAAATGAGCCGTCCGTTCTAATTAGGCAGTAGATTCTTAAATGAAGTGAAGAGAATAAGAAATGAGGGCAATAGCACTCTTTTGCGAGGATTTGCAATAAATACGTTTTTGTCATTTTATTCGTGCAATGAATCATCAGACTTCCGGCACCTATTCTGGAAGTATAGTGAATAGTAGGTGCAATAGGCTGGATTATTACCGTGTTTCATTCGCAACACTGGGCAACACTGGGCAACACTGGCTGGCAGTGTTCTTGAAATTATACCATTTAGGATATGCGGCAGGTTTAGGCGTATTTTTTTTTCAATCCGAATATTCGAAATAATCTCAAACGCTACCGACTATTTAAAATGAAACGAGATACAAAGCTTAATTACGCCATGCTTCTGGTTGACCATGGACTTATTCTTCGAGTGCCTTGACAGAACGAAACAGGACTCATAACCGTTTTTTATCGGAGTCCAAGACAAATCCAATGCACGTCTTCTATTCCTCATCGAGCCAACGAAGGAGCAATAACTGAGTGGTGGGAACAGTTGCACTGGGCTGACGCGCATAGGAAATACCGAGTGATTGAAAAGTGCAGCTTGATTTACAATCAGATTTGAAACAACAATTTCTATAGTTTTAACTTTAAGTAGCCTGTGGAAAAGACTATATACAACGGGGGTCTATTAAAGGGAGGTATATTAAAGGGAGGTATATTAAAGGGAGGTCTATTAAAGGGAGGTCTACTTAAGGCAGGTCTATTTAACGGAGGTCTATTAATGAGGATTATGGCGGCAGATTGTGGTCGGCGAAAGGCTGGCTGGATGTACATGAATAGCGTGAATCGTGATATTGCATTATACTCTTCCATGCTTCTCAAAATCGGTGGTGTTGGTGATCAAGCAATCCAATAACACCATCAACAAAGCCCACCTAACGCCTTTAAATCTACCCACCTGTTAGCAGGCTCAAACAGCTGCAGTAATTTTCTCCTTCTCTCACCTCACTGCACAAGCTCCTTCCACAAGTATGGAGTGAATACCACCACAGCCGTATAAAACGCATCGATCGCCTCGACAACAGCAATGGGAAACCCCCGAAATCCACGGGCGGCAAAGTTGATGTAAATCGCATAAAACGCCACCGAGAAGAAATGGTTGAAGAGCAACATGGGAAAGGGCAACATGCCCGAAAGAAGACCCATGGGCCCGTCAATGCAGTCTCCTCCAAGCAAGAAGTACTCGAAGCAGCCCCTCTGAAGGATCTGGAGGCCCCTGGTATCGGCAGCAAACAACGAATACAACGCGATCGACAAGACATTGATGACAGCATCGAGATTTTTTCTTTTGCGGTGGAACAAGTGAAGTTTCTGCGAAACCAAGGCGTGGTTGCCCAAATCGACTCCATGTAGGAGTTTTGCAAGCAACACGGTGTCGTTTAAACCCACCGTCATGCCTCCTCCAGTTAAGGGGTGTCTCATGTTTAAAGAGTCGCCCAACATGATGAAACCTTCGTTGTGGGCGCCTTGTTTTGCAGCACTGAGGTACTGGTTTGGCATGGCCCTAAACTGTTTCGAAGCAACGGCAGCCTCGAAACTGGGCTGGAGTTCTTTGGGCAAATTGGGCATGACTTGGTGGTGCAAGTACTCGACAAAGTCGTTGTTGGCCAGTGACGGGGGTTTTGTGGATCGGTACGCGCAAAGCATTCTTGTCTCGTGATCCGAAACCTGATAAACAAGCACGGGAGCATGGTCTCCAAGGATCACATGGCCTCTGTTCTTGGCCGGGAGTTCTGCATTGTGCAAAGCAAGACCCACAAAGTACGACCCCACCTTTGGGACATGTGTTTTGGAGTGTTCCTTGCGGAACTTGGAGTAGATGCCATCACATGCAAACGTCATCTTCAGGAAATAGTCGGAAACGGTTCCATCGGGGGCTTTCACCTTTACTCCAAGCACGCGTTTTGGGTTTGCGTCATGGCGGATCAACTTCGTGGCCGTACCCTCGACCCAGGTGACGTTGGGCTCGTTTCTCACGATGTTTCGGAGGTTTTGGAGAAACTTTCCATGGGTCAAAGACACTCCCCGTACGTTCTCGTCAGCTTCCCATTCTTTGGCGTCCAAGGAGGGGTCGTCGCGCGACAACTTATCGTTTCCTTCAAAAACACACTTAGGCACAGAAACAACCGGCGACGTCTTCTGGCATGTATCTTTACTGGCATAGTTGACCTCAATCGACTTGTTGTGAAATTTGATGTAATACCCCGCCACGTGCCTGGCGTTTATCCCATTTAACGCCTGGATCATGCCAAGCTCTCGAAGAGCTTTGACTCCCGCCGGCTGCATCAACTCGCCCACGATTCTGTCGGGTTCCGACCAGTCTCTTTCAATAATCAAGACTTTATTGCCCTGTCTGGCAAGAGCAGTGGCCAAAGCGGGGCCAACGACCCCTGCGCCGATGACAATAGCGTCGTAAGAGACCATGAGACCGAGATATTTAGGTAGTTAAAAAAAAAATGGAAGAAGTCCTAAAAATGAGCGTCTGGCGGTTTTTAGAATCGGGAGGTCTGGGGACCAGAACAAGCGTGCGATGCGATTATGTGGCGATTCTAAGTCCAGATTAAAACAAAAAACAGCAAACCGTGGCAGCAAAAGTGGGGCTGTTCAGCGAGGTTTGGCGGTGCTGCGAAAATCCGTCCAGTACTAGAATGGAAAAAATCCCGCTTTTGTTTAAAACCACTTGTTTGAAGCTGTGGGGTTGAAAAAAGCCTTGTGTCTAACTCCGGAGTTATCTCGAGTGCTTTAAACGAGACGTGTTGCGCACTTCATGGCTCATGCAGTGTAAGGTGGATTGGCACCCTGGCTTTATATGGTCTGAGCTTGAGGAACGCGGCTTGAGAAATGGGACCACTGGGGAGCCTTCGTATAGCTTGCCCGAAGAAAAGAAGAAAAAAAAAAAAAAAAAAAAGGAAAGGCCACGAACAAAGACAACAAACAAGACGAAGACAAAGTAGAATAGCCGTAATATTGAGGATCGTATAAACAAAGGTAGAAAAGGCTCGGGCTTATTGGAATTCATCGGCATTGTTCGGCTGCTCAGCACTGATCTCGGTCCTATCTAATACAGTAATTGTCCGATCTCAGAAGTCTCACTTGTTCTCACTCTTTCTACGCCACATCACTATACGATGTATCCAAGCTGGGGCAGTCCGGCAGATACATGAAGCAGGTCCCACAAGCGCATGATCCTGTGCGTAGACATGGTATTGGAATATTCAGAATACTGTTCAAAGAAAATTTGGCATCGGTAGGCTTCGAGACTGAGTTGGAGACAATGAATGAAATGCTGAAATTTTGGGTACGCAAGTGCCACCTGAAGCGACAGAGCTATTCCGAGAGCCTCTAGGAAATCGTTTCAAAACTCATAAACTGTGTCGTAAAGCGTTTCATAAAGTATTTCATAAAGCGTTTCAAGATTCCCCGTATGTACAAAAGCCTGGGAAACAGAGCCAAACAAGCAATTGCCCAAAAGACTGGTATACTATTGCCACACCAACAGTCACAGTCTTCGTAAACAATCTCTTGAAGTCTTGAACTCACCATACCAGTAAAGCGTTATTTTCACTCGTCTTCGCTCTCCTCCTCCGCGTCTCGGAGCCACTCAATAAACTGACTCGTCAACTGGCGAACACTCACTAACGCGCCTGTGGCAGACGACTTTTCGGACTCCCACCACTTCAAAAGATTGTCCTCTTCAATGATATCAAGCTCGTAGAGTTGTCGAAGCGCAACAAACAAAATCACCGGCCCATGCTCCGGGGCTAGCGTGGCACATGTGTCCTGTAAGATCTGGGCCAAGTCCACCTGCTCGCTTCCGTTGAACACTTGCCTTTGAAACAACGCTCCCCAGTCGCCAAAGATTTTCGCCGACGCTTCTTTGGCGTTCAACGTGTCTGTAGAGACAAAGTGCACCACCCGTCTCAACATCGCCTGAACTGTGGCAAGGCGGACCTCATGGTACGTCACATTGATGGACATTCTCAAGGTGTTGAGTTCAAGCAAGGCCGTGTCGATATCGTGGTTGTGTTCCATTGCTCTTTCCACCGTGGCAATCGCCTCCTTGTTGAAGTCTTCCTCGTCCTCCTCTTCTTCGGTGAATGCGCCTCCTTCGTAATCGGTAGACATCACCAGAGTCGCGGAAAACCGCCTGCTATTCCGAGACCCACGCCGCGTGCTTCTTCTTGCCTTTCTCTTGGTCAACGACGCAATCGAGTCGTCCGAGAGGTTGAGCGAGTTGAGCTGGAAAAGCACGCCGGAAACGTTGCAAACTGAGTTGTTTTCCAGCTCCGACTCCTCGTCTAGCTCGCGCTCCAGTATGTACAACACCCCGGTGCCATCTTCGCCCACCAACTCAATGTCGTTGGCGTTTTTCAAGCTCAAGTCCAGACCATCGTCCTTCTCGCTGTCCTCGCTGTCAAACGAGTCGTCATGGACCGAGTCTCTCTCGTAATGCTGGTCGATGATCCGCGTCCCTTGGGAAATCGTCTGGCCCTGGCCTACCACCACATTATACCCAACCACGGACCAGGGCAAAAGCGTGGCGTCTTGCTTGATGGTGGCGTTGGCCAGGACAATGGCATTGGTGATGGTCACGTTGTCCTCGATCCTGGAATTGTCCCAAATATAAGAGTTTGTGATGACAACATTGGCGCCGATGTGGCAGTTGCGTCCAATGACCGATTTGGCAATGCGTGACCGTTGACCCACCGCAGTATGGGCACCAATACACGTGCTGTTGCCAATGGTGCACAGCTGGGCCAACACCACCTTTTCCTCCTTGTACACGTGATTAAACTCGTACTTATACGACGAGCCCTCCACCATGTTAGCGTCAGGGGCCAAAGGGTAGCACCAGCGGGCCAAGACATCCTGGGAGATGGCCGCATAAGTGGCCCAGCTCTCTACACGTGCCGCGTACTCGGAATCGTCGGTGATGTAGGCGTAAATGGTCTTTTTTAACAAGTCCGACGTCAAAACTCCGCGCACAAAGTCGCTGCGGAGCGTCTGGTAGTCAAAATTCTCCTGGAAGATCTGCGGCACGTGCGGCGAGCAGATGTCCACGCAGCAGTCGATCAAATCGTTGCGGATGACAAAATCATTGGCGATTTCGTCCAAAAGTTCCGGGTCAATGTTGATCAGGGTCTTCTTCCCGTCCACCGGGGGGATCCCGTGATAGTAGTGGCACCGCTGGCTGGTGCTGTCGAGTACAAACACCGCCGGATCGAGCGGGGACCGTGCCCGATGCAACGGGCTTGCCTCAGTCAAAACCATCGTCACTATATGGTCCTTGTCGGCGGCTTTTTTCGCCTTGTGGAACGCCATCACCTTCAGAAAGTCGATGTTGGTCACCACGTCGCCCGAAACCAACAAAAAGTCCCCCGTGATGAGCCCGCGGTTGTCCAAATCTCTCATGGAATCACCCACCGACCGCAGTTCTAGACTCATCACCGTCGTCACCGTGAACAACGTGTTTTGCAGCCACCGCAGCTGGTCAATGTATTGCTGGATCTGGTCTGCGTGCGACGAGCACATCAAATACACCTCGTTGACGCCCGCCTTGGCCAAAAACTCGAGGGTGTAGTCGATCAAAGGCACGTTCGCGAGAGGCATAAGACACCTTGGTTTGACCCGCGTCAACGGCATGAAACGCGTCTCGAACGAGTCCGTGAGTACTATAGCCTGGAACCGCTCGTCCTGGACAATCTCCTTCTGTTTCTTGCTTTTCGGAGGCATCGCGTGGGCGGGAGAAAGGGCAGGGTGAAAAGAAGGGCGTATGTGATAAAGGTGGTGAAGATGTAGGGAAGGTAGGAGTTCGCACTGGGGCCGGGGCGTGCGCGGATCAAGAGAAGAAGAAGGTAGCAGAGGGGTTTGAAGCTGGAGAGAAGGCTTTGGTGTTGATAGTTTTGTAGTTTGTTTGTGCCGCTCGGTGTTTTATGGGAGAGATGGCTGTTTTTTGTTTCGGGCGTTTTCTTTTTTTTTTTTCTTTTCTGGTTGATTCTTTCGGCAGTGACCTGGGTCCTGGGTCCTGGGTCCTGGGTCCTGGGTCCTGGGCGCAGTGTTCTCATTAATTTGGCTTTTAGCCTTTCAATACCTGTTGAGTGATTTTATTTAATCGGATAATTCCAAATTCGGGATGATCTATAAACCTGTCTTGTTTTCTCCACATGAGCCCGGGTATCAGAGAATAAAAGTGACGAACTTCGGATTGAACAAGAATGATGTTTTGAAAGCCTTGAGGGTGCGAAGCAGGCCTCATAAACGTTACTCTACTACAGTGTTGCTGATAATGTCAGGGTTCTTATCAATGTTGCGAATTATATTTAAATCGCTATTTCTTTTACTATTTACTATATTATTATAATAGGTGCCATAATTATAATTAATTAATAGTAAAATTAATATTACTACAATTATGGCATAATATAGTAATATGCCTTCAGAAATTATTACGCTTTTTGAATCTTGACCAATTGGACATTTTGGGTGGGTAATGGACGAAAACTTCATCGCCAATTTGGGCTAACTCGGCAGACTCTTCTTCGTCCATTCATCATTGGTCATGATTTCCAAATCATTTAGAAGAATACTCAAATCACATAATCCTTATTTCTGAGTGCGGAAAAAGCATGGCAACCCAGTGTTGCTGAAAATACCCTAATCGATAAAAAAAAATATATTATAAACTTTTTTTAAGATCTCTCAACTCATTTTCATGATTATGATTAGCGACTCTTTGTGAAATGACTACTTTTACATATTTTTAGAGCTTCGCGAGTTATTTTCATTTTTATTTTAACGGTTAAGGGCAAGTTATGAATAACTTCACGACTAAGGTCACGTTTCGCTCGTAGCCTCCAGAATGGCACTCATGTGGGGAAATACCCTATAACACCCCCATCATCGTTGCCGACAATAAATGCTTCGTGTTTAGTAACGCCACAAGTCATGCACTCGGAAGCTGTCGGCGTGAGAACAACTTCCTGAGGTTCCAGTAGACTACCAGATTGGGAAACTAGAGTCGATGCCAATGTGGTCTAATGTAGGCTATGACAAGCTTGACAGAACCCTCGGGACGAACAAAACTTCACCAAGTCTAGGCAGATCCTCCGCCCTTACACAAAGCATGATACAGTAGTACGCTAAGATAAAAGTGGATATGGTACTGATCACCACAATAAGTGGAATAACCATCTTTTTCCATTGCTTGTATTGTGGGACCTCCATTTTCATAAAAATAACTCATAATAATTTTGAGTTATTAGTACTTATTGCGAACTTATTTTTAGTTTATCTTTTTCGAATTTCGGTTATTTTTTTGTTATTAGTATCGAAATTTACTAATAACTCAAAGTTATTATCAGCAACACTGCTCTACTAGTACTGTAATCAGGTTAATATTAAACGAATGTATACACACTTTTATGCTTGATGAGGCCACCAACATTTCGGGCAGATGGGGTGACAATTTCGGTCTACGAAGCTCTCCCTAACATCCCCTGACATCTCCTGACATCTCCTGACATCTCCTGACATCTCCTGACATCTCCTGACATCTCCTGACATCTCCTGACATTCCCTGACATTCCCTAACGTTGCACCGCCATGGGCGGCGACTTAAGGAGGTTGGAGTAGCAGTGGGCTGCTATTTACATGCCAATTACGCTTCTGGACACTTCACAGAGCAAAAGGGTCTTGCGCACAAGCTGTAAACAAGTCCGAGCCGAGTTGGTGATAGTTTTCCACGGTGTTGTAATTTCAACAAAAGCTTCAGCCGGCCCCAGAATGAAAGTCATATAAAGTATAAGTGAAATGTAAC
The DNA here is from genome assembly GCA_030582695.1 of [Candida] golubevii. Classification (NCBI taxonomy): domain Eukaryota; kingdom Fungi; phylum Ascomycota; class Pichiomycetes; order Serinales; family Metschnikowiaceae; genus Metschnikowia; species [Candida] golubevii. The sequence goes on from JAJMGV010000062.1 coordinate 27,322, forward strand.
TATGAGAATTATAGAGTATAAAAATATATTCGTTAGATAGGAGATAAAGAGGATTTACATATTGAATGAGCTCGTTAAATTGGTTTGGTTGAGAGCGGTGGTGGCCTGAAGGATATCTAGTCTTTGTCGCCAAGAACATGTCTTCAGTCAATGAAAAGACAACTGAGCGAAACTAGGGAACACTGCGGCGGAACCTTTTCAGGTTGTTATGCAATGGAGATGTGAAATTGACAGTCTCATTAAGAACCTGCGGTGGTAACGATCGAGCAATAAAATAGTACATCCTGGAATTGCGCTCATTTTCCCGTGATTCCGGATTCTAAATGTTTTGCGTCTTTTCGCCCAAACCCCCGAGAAATAGCAGATTTAATAGGGGTCTTTCAAATAATCTTGAAGTTCTCAATAAATTCGACGACGCGATCATAGCTGTTTTTCTTACAAGCCTGCAAAAAAAAAAAAAATAGTTCAACGTCTGAAAGAACGAAGGGCGATATTATAAGCCGCGACTGTAGCTCGCTGCCCATTATCAGCTACAACGATAAATGACCAGCGTTTCCACGCTAAGTGTTGGAAGAAATATGGGAGAGTTCTCTGTTTGTTCGTTCCTCTTTTTATGCGCTTATTTCCTTATTCTTTTTCAAGACCACACTTTTGTTTATTGTCGTGTTGCGGTTGGGCTCCGTGGA
>JAJMGV010000062.1:28107-77421 GCA_030582695.1 [Candida] golubevii
ATCTTCATCTTCATCTTCATCTTCATCTTCATCTTCATCTTCATCTTCATCTTCATCTTCATCTTCATCTTCATCTTCATCTTCATCTTCATCTTCATCTTCATCTTCATCTTCATCTTCATCTTCATCTTCATCTTCATCTTCATCTTCATCTTCATCTTCATCTTCATCTTCATCTTCATCTTCATCTTCATCTTCAGTAACATACGCAATCTCTTCACTTTTCTCAACCCAAAAATACCACTTCCATCCCCCTCTCTCTTGCCCTCTCTAATCCTGCAATGCAACCATATCTAGCACCTCTACAGACCCCTCTCCTTTTTTCATCTTCGCAGGGTCTTCGCCCGAAAGCAAGTCGACGATTTCCTTGTAATGTGACGGATCGATCACTGCCACTGCTTCATATAGCTTGTCCGACTCGTTTTCACTCTCAATTTTGTGCAACATTGGCTGGATATGCTCGACAAAAGCATCTTTTACCCGCAAAATCACCGTGATCTTCACCTTCATCTGTGCGCGTGCAATAGGGATCACCTGGGTCGAAATCAAAAGTCTTATGGCATCCAATGCCTGTAGTTTGGTGGCTTTGGTCGGATTTAGGTGGTATTTCAACTGGCCAAGTGCCTTTTGGATCATGCTCGGAGGGTATCTCTTCTTGGACCGGGGATTTATGCATTTTGTCGAGATCAAGTTCAAAAACTCGTTCTGTTTCTGCTGCAAATTGGCACTTCTTTCCTTCGTATTGAGCTGGATTTCGCCTTTATCCAAGATTTCGAGAATTATCTCATCGTGATTGGTCGTTCCAAACGCATGCATGAGATCTTCATTATTGGCAACTTGGCCCTTGGACACGTTAGCAAAGACCTGTGGAATTTGGAGAACTTCATCCAAATCCTTCTCTACCTTCAGCCTCCAGTCCTGCACCTTGTTCTGGTAGCAGGCGATTTCAAACCGTTTTTTCCCCTTTTTGATTTTGACAAGCGACACATTTGTGAGCTTGATTTGGCCAGATGGCTGGTTGATCACGCCCATGATGAATGATTTTTTGGATTTCTTAGAACTGCTTCAAGATAATCAAAGATAATGAGCTCCAGTGTGCACTACCTGATGCGGTTGCAGGCTGCGAGCGAACAACGAGCAACGACAAAGAAAGAAAAGGAAAAGATAACGATGAAAGACAACATATACTGTTTTCAAATTCAATAAAGGGCATACTTTTCTAAGGAGAATTCCAACTTCATTCTCGCTTGCTGCCCGTGCGCCAGGCAATTCACTTGAACACAACTTTGAAGGTAGCAATCTCAAACCCACGTAAGGATATCTTAACGGAATCGCCCACCAACTCCAACTCCTTCTCATGCTCCTCCATGGCATTCGTCTTGAACACCTTGTCCACCTTCAACTTTTTGAAGACGAGCTTACCTGAAGACGAACCACCCAACGACTCATAAACTCTTAATATAGCAGCTTTTTGTCCCTTGTTCTCCACGGGGATATTCTCGTAAATATTGACATCGGCATCATTTTCGGCCCGTTTCACTGCAGACAAAACCAACGACTCATCGCCTGTGAGACTGATGGATTCAACCAACGACTTTTGCTTTTGAGGTGATCCAAAAGTGTGCAAAAGCTTGTAGTTAAAGTTGTGAGCCAACCTAACCACATCCGGTCCTAATGCGCCTTTGTGTGGATATAAAGCATACTCAAAATCATGTACACCCATATCTGCCTGATCATCCGGCGCCTTTGGAGAGCGAAGGAGCGAAAGGCGCATCAAGTTTCCATGCACCGAAGCACCATATTTCGAGGTGTTCAAAACTGAAACACCATAATTGTGCTCAGATATATCCATGAACTTATGGTGGCACACTTCAAACTTGGCAACATCCCATGTTGTATTGTAGTGTGTGGGTCTTTGAGTGATTCCAAACTGTGTCTCATACAGTGCAAATTGTGGGGTGTGGATGGTCACCGGGAATTGTACCTTGAGAAATTTGTAAAACTCATGCCATTCCACGTGGCACGAGAATTTCAAAAAGTTGTTCTGTGGAATGCCCGAGTCCGTAGCAATACCTTGAAGTGAGATTGTAGTCTCGATACTGGATTCGTTTGAAATCTTGTGCTTCACAACCAACTTTGACTCAAGTGGATTATTTGAGATCGACACAACTTCCCCTTTGCTCAAAAACGAAAACTTATTGAGCGAATAGATCTCGGTATCCCAAGCAGGGAAACTCAAAGGCTCATCGTCAAAAAGAACAAACTGATTACCAACACCGCTTGTCTGTTTTGTCACTCTATCGTCAATGATTTCGCGGTCATTCTGCAAGTCATACAATGATTTGATCTCACCATTGGGAGTGATTTTGGCCTTTAGAAGCCCATTGCTCATGATATATTCATCGTCGTTGACCTTTTCAATAGAAGCAGCATATTTTAATGACCCATTTCCCAATAAAGTGTTTGTTTGTGTGTTAAAGGCAAGCTTCACGGATTCTTTCTCGTAGACTTTGAGTAAATGTTTGTCAAGCTTCAAAGCTTTGAAGTCCTTCTGTGGAATCGAGATCAACTCTGTTCTTTCCCACGGCAACGTATTGACACCAGTAATTTCCCCTTTTTTACCCTTATTATAGGATTTCAATGCCTCTTCAATAAGCTTGTCTAACTGCTTCAACACTCTGGTGAGCATTGGCTTTACCTCTTCGTAGTAAACCATACCAATGCAAGACCCTGGCAAAACATCATGGAATTGACACAAGGCAATATCTTCCCAAAGATTGTGTATCTCCTTCGTTGGATACTTGTAGTCTGTAGTAATGGAGAGCAAAGTTGCAAGCAATTCCAAGTCATGCATTTTGATCTCCGACAATCTCATCCACTTTTTCACATCTGCCTGAGTGGTGTATGTTCCTCTGTGGAACTCTAAGTATATCTCCCCAGTCCAAGTTGGAAGGTCTTTTCCGTTGTCAGACCGCTCCAAAACATCTTCAAAAAACTCTTCCACGGTATTACCAAGATGAACTGATGGTATGGCAGCATTTGTATTTGCCATACCTCTGCAACGTCTTAACTTTTCCAACATCTCCTCTGTTGGGCCTCCACCACCATCACCGTATCCGTAAAGAAGGAGGCCTGTGGGCACGTCTCTCAAGTTCTTGTGCTGGTTTTGAGACCTGATAACATCTCCGAAATTTGCACTAGCAGTGTAGGTGTTGGCAGGAGGCATGTGTACCAAAACCTGGGACCCATCAATTGCCTTCCAGTTGAAAGTAGACAACGGGAAAGTGTTGATGTTGTTCCAAGAGAGCTTCTGGGTGAGAAACTTCTCTATTCCGGAGATTTGACAAATCTGAGGAATCTGCGAAGAGTAGCCAAAAGTGTCTGGGAGCCAAAATACAGTCGAAGGAGCCCCGAACTCGTCAATCAACCATCTTTGACCCAAAAGAAACTGCCTGATAAGAGACTCTCCCCCCGGCATGTTAGTGTCGTTCTCGACCCATGATCCCCCAATAGGCAAGAATTGATTCGTTGTGAACTTTTTCTTGATCTGCTTCAATATCTCGGGGTGGTCCTGCTTCAACCACTTAAACTGTTGCATTTGCGACGCCACAAAAATATACTCCGGATACTCATCGGCGATCTTCAATTGAGTTGTCCAGGACCGAACAATCTTTCTCCTTGTCTCCGCAAAAGGCCAAAGCCAGGCGGTATCAATGTGACAATTTCCCACACCATACACATCAATTTTGTTCAAAGGGTTCACATTGAAAACCTCGTCCGAGTCGACATCTTTGCCCAAGTACCTGGCGGCAATTTTTCGACATTTTAAGATAGACTTGCGATCGTTGGGATCGAAGGTATCCATAATCTCAGTCGCCACCAGGGCAGCTTGGTATTTGTTTCCACCTTCACTCAACTCTCTAGCCGCGTCCCCGATAATCAAGAAGTCCCAGGACAACTTGCGGGCTTCCAAGTCTGGGTAAACGAGGTCACATCTGTTGAGACGAAAATACCTGTTTGGGTCAGGTACCCCGCCGTCGCCATTGCCCATCATTCCATTACACGCCGTCTCCAAATACAAAAGCTGCTTCCCCTTTTTGAGAAATTGCTTTGGCAACTTGAAGAGCGTGCGGTCACCACCCGTGAATGCCTGTAATGGTGTACCATGTTCGTCGTAAATAAGGCCCTCGTTACTGCAGTCCCAGTCGAGGTCTATCTCGTCCGCAGAAGCCAACCAAGGTTCTGGAATATCCCACTCAATCTTGAACCAGAATGTTTTCCACGAGGGGCCGAAGTTGTCGCCCTTTTGCGCGTCCAGCCACTCGACGTTTTTGAAGTCGATATCCTTGAAAAGAGGCCGTGCGGTTTTCCCATCTTTGTCAGGCACTTTCCACACCTTCAAGTCAATTGCACTTGTATTTGAGTCAACCCGGTCATGATCATAGAATTTTGGGAGATTCAATTGCAGATAAGCGCCCCCATCAATGAAGTGTCTTAATCTCTGGAGGAAAAGGTTATCGATAGGTTTGAACGTGGGCTGTAAATTGACGGAATCGTAGCCCATTTTCGATAAAAGTCAGGTTAAAATTAGCGCAGCGTGTTAGTCAATTCAGTAGCGGATCAGGAGAGAATTTTGTATCTTAACTTGTGCTGCTTTATTTCAAAATATATCAATATTTTATTATTTTGAAGAAAAGAAGTGGTGAGCATATCTAAAAAGATAGCCGCGATTAGGGGAACCAAGGAGCGGGGGAAATCTGGGGTCGTTTAGGTGCAGGTCGGAAATGCGCGGCATGGGAAGATAAGCAGGTGATAAGCAAGATGCAGCACGTGGTTCATGACAAGACTAATCCAAACTGCCAAGCTTTGGGTTGGTAATTTGTTATAGAATCAAATTAGCTCCATTTGTTGAATAACACTTCAAACAGAACTTCACTTTTTTTATTGATCGAGTCCCAAAAACTGTCGAGTATCAAGCACCTAATTCGGGTTTTGTAGCGCAGAACTACCTTGAGACCGACCCGAAGCTAACAATTTGAGTAACTCATGACTAAACCAAGCAGTTGGAAAGAAAATGTTCTTATTTGAGACAAGCTGAACTTTTTGTATGTCGTCTTTTTTAATATGAGAAAGACCATCTGTTTTCTTGTGGGAAGTGAAAATTCTCCGACGGTTCAGATAGTGGTTCATTCTTCTATAAATTACACCACGGAATTCTCTCATTACCCAAGAAAGGAGTCACTGCTTAAAAACATTAACTTCCTAGACTAAGGAATATGAGTTTATTCCTTGTGATGAAAAAGAAGATAAGACTGGGTGAATACTTTCATCGTCGTTTTCTAAACTTGTCAAGCCTTTGGGTTTTGGTAATGGATTAGACAAATGTTGGTATGGCTAGTGTATAGTCCCTAGAAGGAATATAATAAGAAAAGCTGGAAGTAGTTGAGAAGAAAGCACGACGGTAATTCTGGTAGACACTGTCTTTAAAACTAAAGTGTACGCGTGGCTCTTTGAAAATGGTTTAGACTGGTACACTATGCGTATTCCAGATAAATTTGGAAAATACCACTTGACTGGGTTCTTTTCTACCCTCAGAGAAACGTAGTACTACAGGTTTGAAAGTGGTTTCTGAACATCTACTAAGAAAAAAAAGAAAAACAGGAAAATAGAAAAGAAGAAAGGGGTGCAACTTTTTGCCACTTCGAAAAAAGTTAAATCTTCAAATTGGCACTTTTCATTTTGTGTGGTCGACTTCATTAATTCCTCATCAACTCTAACTCGAAGGCATGGCCAATCGGCCCTATTTTTTATAGAAGAATTATTCCGATAAGAAATGTTGGTTTTTAGGGAAATTTTATATGAAATTGCAGACTCAAGGCGAGTGTCTACCATTGGTCCTTTCCGAATATCAAGCATTCTACACTTCTTCGGTTACTTCCTGTCACTTATAAATGTGACATAAACAGTTCCAAAATATAGAATAGCAAATCAGAACATACAATTCCAGGTCTTCTACGCGTGTCTGTGGAAATCACTCAAAACCAGGCCTTGCTGTTTGCAGAAATCGGTTCTGTATTATCTATGAAGTGGCGAATTCAATTCCCACAATTGTCCTCGTATTCCTTATAATTTAAGCATTTACTGGATCTTCACTTCCTTATCTTCCTCAATGCTGTTCACCAAATGGTGGTCCTTGATGAATTGGGCTGCGGGTTGAGGCAAGTTCACGGAGAATCCCTTAATCAACGAAAAGTCGTCGAGCACTTTTCCGCCTTGCTCCGAAATCTTCAGTTTCAATCCGTGCACATCCTCAGAAGTGGCTGATTCATTTAAGGTGACGATGTAGTTCTTGTCGGACATGTTGGTGTTGTAATTCTTTTCTGTGGTTTTTGGTTTTTGGGGTTTTTCTGCAAATTCTCCGAGAGTTGAGCAAAGAAGGGAGTACGACTAGACTAAATAGCAGGTGAAATATGGGGCAAAGGCCAAGATTGTGCGAATGAGTGGGGTGTGGCTTTTTCCGGGCTTCAGAGATAAGGCATGCGCGGAGGCAAAGTCAAAGGCAAACGTAAGGCACGGCGAGGCAAGGCAAGGCAAGGCAAGGCAAGGCATGGCCGAGGGCCCGGGCCCGGGCCCGGTGCAGGAAAGCAAGAGATTCTGTGGCCTGGGAAGCCTCTGAGCGCTGGTATATAGCGATTGCGTGGGGCACATGAGCGTCACGACATTTCGGCACGTTTCTCGGATAGTCCTAATTATAGCGTATATACCTTGGCTTTCCGATGTACGTTTCTCCCATTGACCGGTTTTTGAACCGGCTCCGCAAGCCTGGCTTTTTCATTTACCTTGGGTTAGTTTTCGGGGCGTTGGCGTGGACCTGGTTGGACATGAAGAGAATGTCCAGAATGATTGAGAAGGAACGAAGGGAGGCAGAAAAAAGGAAGAAGCTGCAAGATAAAAAGTGAGTGATCAACGAAATGTGGAATTTGGGCCATCTACGAATAAATACGTGTCCCTAACATCACAGATGAACGGTGATGGGAATAATGGTGGAGTGGGAGGGAATTTGGCCCTTTCATGCAACGATAAATGTGTACGATCTACATCTTTATTGACTTAGACCACGTTTTGCATCTTTTGTGGGGGATTGGAAACTTTATTATCAGCAATGTGGCCCGACAGAAGCAGGTGGAAACTTCATTCAAAGTATTATAGTGCACCCAGGAAAGCATGCAAAAGTCATGAATCATGATAATACTGGAAAGCTGTGAAGAAAGAGACTTTTATCTCTTATGAGTATACGCACAGCTATCACATCAACAACTATACAGAAGCGTTTGTATTTCCATTTCTCCTCTCTATTCCGTCTTATCGGGATCTCGACCGCACATCGTGCATCGCGCACTCCATGCATCATCACCAAGCATCGTAAGCCCCCGTTTTGATGTAGTCTTTTCTATATTCTACCCAAGTTCATCAGACTCGCATACTCCATGGATCCCATGGCATCTAAATACCCGCTTTGGAAGCGACTTGTTCATAAGTTCCAGGCACGAAGGGATATCCCTTTTCGCAGGAAGTTTTTCGTAGGATACGATCTTCATGGCAACACATATTGGGAGTTTTCCATCGATGGGAATATGCAGCGGCTTCGTCGGAAACTAGAGCCATATCAAGAGTCGCTTTTCAAGGCTGACTACTTTGCCACAGTGCCCCCTCAATGGCTCCAGTGGCTCCGGCGTACAAAGAGAGATCCGCCCAGTTTACAAGAGCTCATGGAAGATCAGGTCAGACAACAACGAATCAAGATTTTGGCCATGCAGGCGGACCAGAAATGGACTATGGAGAAGCAGAGGTTGGAGCACGAACAGGCATTGAAGCTCCAAGCAGAACTAGATCGGGTGGAGAAAGAAAACCGGTTGTTTGAGCTGCAGGTGAAAACGGGCGGGACTGGGACTCATAACCATGTTGATCCCAATGCTGGAGAGAAAGAGTCAAGTGAGAAGGAGTCCGAATCAGACCCTTGGGCCGAGGCAGCTGCCAGGGCTAGTGAAAACCCCATAGAGTCTGCTGTTATAAAGCCGAAAAAATAAGAAAACTGCGATGTGGAGGGTATATAACCCGGTAAATGAGGATACATTAAAGCAGCGACTTGTGTTTATAGAAGTGGGTTTTATTTTACTTCCAGATAATGAAAGAAAACGGGACAAAGGGACAAGAAGTCTTTTAGAAATAGTCCGTTCTCTGGAGAAGGTAACAGATGTCCAAGCTAATTAGACTTCCGTACCTTCACCCTCAAATACAAGTAAGTAAATACTTGGAAGCAAATACATTTCTTAAACAAAATCATGGTGTATTATATACATCTCCCGAAATTCTATCAAGACGAGCGACTCTAAAGCTACCCAAAAGTCTGAATATTTTAAGCTTGATTATTTTGAGTTTGAATATTTTGAGTATCCATCCAATTTAAGCGTACCGTGAAAGTACATTTAATAAAGACGGTTTTGTTCGGTTATGTGTAGTGATGAGCAGTTGAATTCCAGCCTATAAAGGACGAAAAACGAAGAAACCGTGGTCTTTACAAATCAGAAGCGATTGCAGTAGGTTTATATGATTTGATCCTCACTCAAAAGTGACTGTGAGTCAACATCAATACATAATGCAAGTGAGGTGAATGAATTGTAGAGTTGGGTATGTGTAGCTTTAATAGGCCTGTTTATATAATATGTCTTAGACCAAACTATCATAGTAAGCCACTTTTTCCTCCTCTGTTGCTCTAGATAGTTCCTTAGATAAGCACTACTATGGTCAACATGTGGTGTTTTCGTGGAAGAGAATAGTGAGCCTCAAGCCCCGCATAAAAGCCACCAAAACAAAGATACACGTCGATTTAAGAGCTTGGAACATTGGCGCAAGATGCGTTCATACAAAAGGGTCAAGGACGGTCATGACTGGACAAAGGGAAGACTGTGAAATGCTGAAACCACTGAAAAAAATTAAATCTAGAAACTTAAGAAAATCACTGGATTCACTGCTTCCACCAGCCCCTCTTACCACCCTCTCCCCATCATCTCAAATCAACCTCAAACTCAATTCTTTTCCACCGTCTTCAACAATAACTGCGCCCCCTTATTATCCACGTCCTGCTTCAAGTCCTTGGCCAAAGCCTTGATGGCCTTTTGAAGCTGTTTCGCACGTTTTTTATCTGCGTGTCCCAAAACTTCATACACTGCAAGTACAACAAACGCCCCCTGGCCCGTGACCCATTTCAGAAGCGTGTCACCCTCCATAAAAGTATCATGTAAACGAGCAGCAAACTCGGTACCCACGGAAGGAATCACCTCGCCGGCCACGTGTTTCAACTCGCGTGTCTCGTTGTCCCATTTGAACTCGTGGCCCTGGATCAACGCCTTTAAAGTTCTTGAGAAAAACGGTGCCTTGTTCACCAAGTGGAACTCCTCTAAGATATCCGTGGCAAATGTAACGTCGTAGATGGCGTCCACGAGTTGTGGTCTCAATGTGCCGTTTATATCGTCGTCTTCAGAAGGCGTGAGAAGAAGCTCCGTGACAAACTGGGCGGCGAGATTCAGAGCCAAGAGCTGGGTCAAAGTCGGTTCGGAATCCGGGGCGGATGTGGCCAAAAGCGATTTGTACATCAAAGGTAAAGCTCGGGTTTGCAACTCCGCCAACCGCTGGGGCTGCTCCTTCCTCGTGGTTTTGGCATAGGCCAACTTTTCGTATTTTTCAAGGTCCTGCTTCGTTCTAGGGGCAAAGTACTTGCCGGCCAAGCCCTTGAGCAAGTACAACAACGGCCGGCGGGCGAACTTATCCTGGACAATCTCAGGCATGAGTTCAGGCGTGAACAAGTCGCCACTGAAGGACTTGTGCACAAGCACGGTGTCGTCGATGGTCATGTAGAGCGTGATCAACACCGCATGGCCGTGCTCGTTCTTGAGAAGCTCTTTTCCGTGCGCTCTCAACGACCTGATGATGGTCTTACGCTCCTTAGCATTGGCCACAGCAATCAACAGCGACGCCACTTCAGCACCCTCTTGTGTGTGCACCAACTCGGCAAACTGCTCGGCCAAGGCGTCGATAAACTCGCGGATTTGCGAGTCGTGGGCGGAAATGTCGCTCACCAACACCGAAACGTAATCTTTCATCGCCGCATGCAAGATCTGGAACCCGGTAGATCCCTTGGCGATGGACGCGATGATGGTGCCGCTCAAGTTGGCCATGATAAGCTGTTTTTTCTCTGCCGACTCGCCCACCACATCAAGAATGGTCTTGTCCTTGCCCGAGTCCTTGAACACGGCGTATTCGGAGCCCCAGAACTCGCGGATCATCTGCTGTTTTTGCGTGGCGTTCGAATACAACACGAACAAGTCCTCCACGACATAGGCACCCTCTTTGTGGCGCATGAGCTTGCGTAGGTTGCCGTGGAGCTCGTCCACAATGAGCGCACGGGACTGTTTCGACCCATAGTGTAAGATCTTCACCAACAAGTATTTTCCGTACGACGACGTGGCCAATTTGTAGTAGTTGCCCTTGAGCGCTTTCACGATGGTGTCGCGCCGCTCCTTGCTGCTGTGCTTGATCAATGTCTGCACCACTCGAGAAGCGTCGTGTTTCAACACCAAATCTTGGATAATGTCCTTTGCAAGCAGCCACATTTCGTCGCACAACTTCTCCTTGATTTCCTTTGGTGGCGGCGGCTTGGTTACCCGCAACTTCTCCCACAACGCCTTGATCCGCTCCACCTCGGCGCCGGACTTGCGGTTTAACTTACGCTCGGCCAACAACTTCCGTTGTTCGGCGTGCTGTTCCGCGGATGTTTTCTTGTTTGGGTCGGCAGCTTTTTGTGCCTGCGACCCGGTGTCTTTCTTGTTTGTGTCGGCGGCTACTTTCGCGTCTTCGCCCTCGCTCAAGTCGTCCAAATCGTCCAAATCGTCTTCGGATTCACTGTCCTCTTCACTTTCCTCGCTCTTGTTCTTCTTGGACGTGGTTTTTGCGGCAATCTCGTCCTTTTCTGACCCCAGTTCGTCTTCTGACGACTCTGACCCCGAAGAAGTATCCATGCTAGAGTCCGAGCCTGTATCTGACTCGGATTCGGACCCGCATTCCTTGTCTGAATTGTCTTCTGCTGACTGATAGAAGGTGACGTCGTTTTCTGACGAGCTTTCTTCAGCCTCCGGCACGGGCTGCGCCTTGAACTTGGCCCGCTTCTTCTCGCCGCTTATGTTTCCCTTGCCTCCAGAACGCTTGACTCCTTTTGCCATATTGAGTGTGTGCTGTGACGGGTGTGAAATATATGGAATAAATCGAGGCCATCGCATGTACTAAGTGAGGTGAAAATATAACTGCGATGAGGTCACGTGATACATGCCCCAGACGCGGATCACGCCCGCACCATGTGGGCCAATGTGGATGGAATTTATGCGGGAAGTTTTGAGATTTGTTGTCGAGGCAGAGTGGGGAGAATAAAATCTTTTGTTGATATTTTCGGATTTTACGTTTTCTTCTGTTTTTCTTGTTTGCCTTTTATCAGTGGGTATTAGGCATCCTGAAAGGTACGAGGTGCGTGCTCGGAAGAACGATGCTGCAATGTATAATAGTGCGCTGCATGCAGCTGCGCTCCATACTGCAACAAAAAGCGAAAAGAAGCACTTCACCTTTCGTTCCGCATTAACGAATTCAAAAAAATAATGATAAAAAGAAAAAGGAAAAAAAGATTGCAGCACTTCAATTTCGCATATGGTCTCCCACTACACTACTCAGTGAAGCCTTAGGAAGCTTATCTAGTGTTGATCGGACGGGAAACGGAGTTCTCTTCCTGGTATGGCCGCAACCGGGAGTCTTTGGATTGTGCTTGATCAAGTCAAGTGTTTTGAAAATAACACCTTTTGGTTTTCATCGACGAAGCAAATTAAATGACCAGTAAGTTGACTTTCATTAAGTGAGAGGTCTCCCCGGAAGAAGATTGCAGCCATTTTTGAAGGAATGAATCTTCTTGAAAAGGCAGAAAGTAATCCAAAACTTGTTGTTACATAAAGGTGGTCTTGTCATGTTAAAGTGCTCGATATCAATTAGCTCACCTCGAAAGTTATAATAGATATACTTGGACTGGAAATAGCTCTTCATAAACTTCTAAGTATTGCCTTTGACTATGATCTTTCCATTGTTGCGTCTGCTTTACAGCTATTTTGCACCTTATATAGGGCCAAAGATCTTTCTTCATGCATGTTATATATCTTTCAAACTCCGTCAAGAGAAAAGTGCATTCCTTTCTCATACAATTGAAAAACAATACAACACTCAAACTCATGATTTCTAGTGTTTCTACTCAAGCCCTTCTGCTCCGATGTGAACCCCGGAATCCATGTCTATAAAATTATTTCATAAGACCTTTTTTCGCAGCCAAAAAGTAGACCTTAGCACTGCATTGCACTTTCAAAAGTCAGTCACTGCAAACCACGCTTCCACTCAAAACCTTCTTCGGAATTTTCCTCAGACTAAAAAGAAATGATATGCTCTTCATGTGTTCTTCCTGAAACAAACATATCAAACACATTATCGACATGTACTTTCTCGCTTAACCAGCGTCGTGTCAGCCTACTAATGATCCGAGTAAACGTGACTAATGTTACAAAAGCACTGAGCATGCTGAGAATTTTAATTCTTTCTTCCTCATTCAGATCAACATATTATCACAGTTAGTCAAGCTGATTACTTTTATCTCTTGCCTATCGTCCCCACTAGTATAATAATTTCCTCATTTGAACTTTGAGTAATGTTCCCGTTCCCGAGTCGCATAATGAATCATGCCTCAATCAATGCAGTACCCCCGCGATAGCGCCTTTCGAGATCTGAGTCACGGGGTCTCGAGTTCACTTGCACCTTCTTTGGCAACTGCATCACCACCTTTCCTTTGCATACATAACACATAAAGAAGATGTTCCGTTTGGCACAGAGATCTGCACAGCTTGCGTCTAGGCACACCCGCCTTGCGTCCCCCTCTCTCCGCTTCAACTCGTCTGCGTCTGCGGCTGCATCCGCGTCTGCACCAGCATCTGCGGTTACCGAGATCGTGGACTTGAACGATTTTAGCCAGGTATTGGCCAGTAAAAAGGCAGTTTCCGTGGTTGATTTCTATGCCACCTGGTGCGGCCCATGCAAGGCCATAGCGCCTATTTTTGATGCATTGGCCGAGAAGATCCCCGAGGCCCAGTTTGCTAGAGTCGATGTCGATCGTGCCGAGGATGTGGCAAAAGAAAATGCCATCACTGCAATGCCCACGATTCTTTTCTTCCAAAAGGGCGAAAAGGTAAGTACAGTTGTTGGCGCCAATGTGCCTCAGTTGATCAAAAACATCGAGCAGTTCACTGGCGTTGATGTCAAACTGAGAAAAGGCTAAGAGGGATGTGAAGAGTCGTTAATGTGATAATTGGTTTTTTGGGATTGATCGGATATCAGCCAACCCTGTTTATAGAATAATCGCATGACGTGTTGTTTGGTTAGTGGTGTGTAGGGGTTTTTTTTTTTTTTTTTTTGAAAGAAGCATTTGGTGGCGAAAGTCCCGTTAACACGGAACGACCATCGTGGGCACACCCTTTTATGACGGTGTTCTACTACTTTAAAGCACTTGGGATTATATTTCTCATACTACCAACATTGTATATGTGGGTTTCTTTTGAACAATTCATGTAACTCTTTCACTATTATGTAATCTTTTATGCTCATTGGTGATAAGAAGTAGTCTGACTGAGATTATTGGTCTATGTAGGGAATATGTAGATTGACAACGTTGGAAGCAGATTGAAAGCCGAAATAAAAAAGGTCTCATGATCTTTAGTCCGAATTCTCATTTCATGGACCATCTATAAGCTTTATCAGAGGAAAGGCCATTTTGGTTGGCCTACTTTTCAACGACTCATTAGCTAATATTATTAGTATTGTCATTTAAGCCCTTGTCTGTGGTCTGATGCTAAGCTGTACTTTCCAGTTGTTTTTTTAAAGATTTCAGAATTTCTCTCCATATTTTGCCAACTGATACTATTTTTCTATCAGTATCCATTGAATGAGATCCATCTTGACAAAGAACTCGTTCATACGGTACAACTTGCCAATCATTTTAGCATACAAATACCTAAATTCAGCAAGACACTGTTTCCGTTCCTCCTTAAGACTTTTTCTAAAGCCCTTCTAAAGGGGAAAGCACTTGTTTATATAGTGGCCAAAGTGTTAGGGCATTAACATGCCACGCCCCGTATAACTCGAACAGCAGACTGTCTGGTCCGATTCCGGCTTATCCAGAATTTGACGTCTTTCTCAACCCCACTGCCCACGACTCGCGGCACTAAACAGGGACTGAAATGATACAAAGGAACCCCAAAGAACCCCAGTTTTTTCTAATGAAAGCCTTTTCTCCGCCCATAACATCAAGTCACCGAAAATATTCCCGCTTCTTGTGATTTTCGTCCGGGAACTTCCCTTACCCCTGTGTGTCCTGCACACAGCACGCTTGGTCCCGGCCCAAGTGGCGATCTCGCAACTCCATACTCTCAAGTCTTCCTTCTTTTATCTCCATCCATATTATATAACCACAATGGTACGTAACCCCAAAATCACCCCGTAAAAAGCCTCGATTTTTAACATTACTAACCTCTTAGGGACAAGGCGCCTCAGGCATGGGCGGGGGCAACCTCGGCAAGAAAAAAGACGACAAGAAGAAAGAAAAACCCAAATATGAGCCGCCGGTGGAGGCCAAATTCGGGAAAAAACGCAGAAAGGGGCCCGACACCGCGGTCAAGTTGCCAAACGTTTACCCGACAACACGCTGCAAATTGAAACTCTTGAAATTGGAGCGCATTAAGGACCATTTATTGTTGGAGGAGGAATTTATCGCTAATCAGGAAGCTTTACAACCAACTGAGGCCCGACAAGCGGAAGAACGCGAGAAAATCGACGAGTTGCGTGGGTACCCAATGTCGATAGGCACGCTAGAGGAGATTATCGACGACGACCATGCCATTGTGTCGAGTACTGCCGGCTCGGAATATTATGTAACCATCATGTCTTTTGTCGATAAGGGACTCTTGGAGCCCGGGTGTTCGGTGCTTTTACACCACAAAACCGTGTCCGTGGTTGGCGTGTTGCAAGACGAGGCCGACCCCATGGTGTCGGTGATGAAATTGGACAAATCCCCGAAGGAGTCGTATGCGGATATTGGAGGCTTGGAGTCGCAAATCCAGGAGATCAAGGAGGCGGTGGAATTGCCCTTGACGCATCCGGAACTATACGAAGAAATGGGAATCAAGCCGCCAAAGGGTGTTATTTTATACGGAGCACCAGGAACGGGGAAAACGCTTTTGGCCAAGGCCGTAGCCAATCAAACATCCGCCACGTTTTTGCGTATTGTTGGGTCGGAGTTGATCCAGAAATATTTGGGTGACGGGCCCAGATTGTGCCGGCAGATTTTCCAGATTGCAGGCGACTTGGCTCCTTCGATCGTTTTCATTGATGAAATCGACGCCATTGGAAGCAAACGATACGAGTCTTCCTCTGGGGGAGAGAGGGAAATCCAAAGAACCATGTTGGAGTTGTTGAACCAGCTAGACGGATTCGACGATCGTGGCGATATCAAGGTGATTATGGCAACCAATAAGATCGAGTCTTTGGACCCGGCGTTGATCCGTCCCGGACGTATCGACCGTAAGATCTTGTTTGAAAACCCAGACTCCAACACGAAAAAGAAGATTTTGACCATCCACACGCTGAAAATGAGCTTGGCCAGCGACGTCAACCTAGATGAGCTCGTGACATCAAAGGACGACTTATCTGGAGCCGATATCAAGGCCATGTGTACAGAAGCTGGGTTGTTGGCGTTGAGAGAGAGAAGAATGCAGGTGACCGCTGAGGACTTTAAGACGGCCAAGGAGAGAGTGCTCAAAAACAAGGTGGAGGAGAACCTCGAAGGGCTTTATTTGTAAGAGAACATGTGTATTATGCCGCGTATATACCGCAATCAGTCGTCTCTGGAGTTCTGCACGAAACGGAGAATAAAGAGGAAAAGGTTCAAGATGTCCAAATATAAGGCAATCGCCGCCGACACCTCGTCGTCAAGCGAATACGTCTTCATGATGTGCTGCGTGTCCACCAAGATATATGCCGAGAAGATCAAGGCACCTGCCCCGGAGTAGACCATCTCGAACCCCTTGGAGTTGCCCGGGAAAAACATATTGACAAAGCCAACCGCAATAAGCCCCCACACCGCAAGTCCCAAAGCGCCCTGCCAGCTCCTAAAATCATACTTCGACTGGAACGCAAACGCAGTGAGCCCAATAAACACCACAAACGTGATCATTAGCGCCTGAACAACGGCGTCCGTCTCAACGAATGAACATGCAAGCCCCACCCCGTACGCTTCACAAACGGTGAAACACGACAAAAGTATTAGATTTATGGGGTACGACCGCGCCTTGATGTTGGCGGCTACCGCAAACCCAATTGTCGCCAACACAGACACAAAATAAAGCCACATATTATTCAAGCACCAATTGCGGAGCGGCTCGTTCACTCGGATCGTGTACCCCACAAGCAAAGTCCCCAATATTTGCACTGTAAGAAGAGCGTAAACTTTTCTGATAAATAACTGGCGTACTGGCAATTCACAAGACGCCACATTTACAGAATATTTGAAGTCGTCTGGAACATTGTCGCCGGCGGTTCGGGTGGCCGGATCCTCGCCATAAGCTGGAGGCTGTGTAGGCACCGGCTGGTAGGACATGATGCCAAGGTATCAAAAGCGAAGAGAGAAATAAAAGAAATTATTAAATGTTTGGGAAAGATTTGAAAAACAGGCAAGAAGAATCAGGAGTATGAAAGTAGAGGTTAGAGATCGGTGGCTGTAAGAGATTTGAGGGGTTCGCATTTGGTGAGGTGTTCGCGTGGCGGGAGCCGGGAGGTGCGGTCACGCCTTATCGCGGGAGTGCATACAGGAGGGCGCCACCGGTTTCAGCGCCCGAGGGGAGGCGCCATTCCGAATAAACGGGGTTTCCTCGTTAATGTCGGCTGGCCCTATAAGCTTATACAGATTCGGGTTCTTCCAGTTTTCAGATACTTATCTGGTTTCTAGGAATCATTCCCAGAGGATCTGTGTATTGTCATTGTTATCGAGGTGGATATTATATTTTTCGCAGCCAGTGCCTCAATCTCAATATGCCGGTCACTGGTGAAAAGAGGTGATATTGATTTGGGAGCTTTTTCTAGGGTTTTCAGGTTTAACCTGGGATATTTCGCCTTTGGAACGATGCTGGTGTTTTTTGCTGACTTAGGTTTTAGAGACGGAAGTATTTTGTTATTTAAAAATTGGAGTTCTCATTTTTCCCGGTCGTTTTCTTATTTTTGAGAAATGTGCTAAGTGCGAGATTGATCTGTGAAAGGGAGGAAATCACTCTCTTCTGGGAAGAGCAATGATTTTGAGTGGACCGAGCGGTGAACTTGCAAACACTCTTACCGAAAGTTAAGGGAGTAAGCACTTGAGAAGGAAGTTCAAATCAGCAAGGAAATAATAAGTTTCATTCAAGAAAAGAAATTAGAAAAAAGAAAAAAGAAAAAAAAGAAAAGAAAAACACGCTGCTTCGTCAGGTCGGTGCATACACCATTGAGGTACACCTTTAAAAATTATTATGATTCACAGAGAACGATAGTCTACGACATAGTTCTCAATAATTACGCTAGCTCAATGTTAGAACTCCCTTTGATAGTCATTTTATGTATACTTTTTGCCAGAAGCTGCTCAATCAATATTGATATATTCATAATTCACGCCTGGAGTCAAATCGACGAGAAAAAGTGAGAGAGTATTATTTGGTAAGCTTTTGTTGAAAACCCTAAGCCTAAGCCTAAGCCTAAGTCAGAGCCTGAATTCCTGAATTCCTGAATTCGCGGTTATCATCATCATAATCATTGGATTACTATATAATCAGCGTGAAGGATCATATCTGTATGAAGGTCAATATTTGTCTAAAACTAGAAGCCAGGGAGCACCAGAAGATAGAAAACGATCCTAACAAGGGACTCGATAAGCCAAGAGTCTCCTGGATATGACTAAAGCTTGTTTCAAACTGATACTCTTCGTTACATATACAGGTGTGTATGGATGCTTTGAGGAGACCCCAACAATGTCGGAAATCACCAAAAACGAGCTTCAGATGCATTTTCTCCTTAGAAGGGGGTTTCTTATATTTGAGTATTTCTTCCTCCTGAAACAGGGCATGTGCTAAATAGAAAGCCTAGAATTGTGTTTGTCTCAATTTCCGACTGCTTTTACCCATCGCGATGCTTCAACCAGTCTTTTCCTTGATAACAGTCAAGAAATGTTTAATCGTATTCACATTCGGAGTAAGCGATTTCGTGTTCACTTACCATCCATCTCCACCATCTCAAATCTAAAAAAAATGAAATAAGCACTCAAATGCAGAAAGTTGTTGCTTCCTATACGTGTAAGTATCAGTGTATCTGTACTAGCCTTGTGGCACACAGAGTCAAGCAAACAAGCAGAGCCAAACATCATAGACATATCATGTGAAAGATGTGCATCTAGTCGAAACCAGGCAATTTCTTGGAACTCAAAGCGAAAGTTCAGCAAGAAAAGAACCAAACAAGAGAATTGTGAGCATACACTTTGGCTCATTTTTTAGGATGATTTGACATTCTCAAACTCAATGTTTCAGTACGTTCCACCCCCTTCTCATCTTCTCTTTTCCTCCACCCCACTTTATTCATTCGTCTCCTCCTCAAACAACGAGTCGACTGCAGTGTCAAAAGTCTCGTGGTCTCCACTATCGCCCTCAACACCAGGCGCCACCACTCTCTCGCCCTTCTTCAAACGTAGCACAATGGCCTCTTTAAATGCCACCGATTTCCTACACATGGGACAAAGCCCAACACCTTTTTTGCCCCTGGTTTGCCCCCTTGCCGACGACGAGGCTATGCTCTTCTGTAGACAATCAAGACAATACACGTGACCACATAAGGTGGTGGTGGCGTTCTTGATGGTGTCGAAACAGATGGGGCACTCGGAGTCACAGAGATTCTTCACTACTTTAGGCGGTGCCTGGTCGATGAGCTTTTGGGTGGCCTGGTGGAACTCAAGCACCTGCACATCGTCCTCTTCCTCCTCGTCCGAAGACGTTAAGTTAATCACACACGAGCCTGACATGGGGGGTGGGGCGAGTGTGAGAAGAACCTGGGGTTTTAACTCCATGGGTTTGTTAGAGGCGGAGGATGATAAGCGAAGTAAGCTGGCCTGTATGAAGAAAGTGCGGGAACCGTAGAGGTACTAGGGGGCAAGGGAGAGGAAGAAGAGGCAAAAAAAAAGAGGAAGAGGAAAAGAGGAGGAGGAGAAAAAGAAAAAGAGAAGAAGAAGAAGAAAAAGAAAGTAGACAATTGTTTCCTCCTTACCTTTTTGTATCTTTTTTTTTTTTTTTTTTCACTGCTGTAGGGAAGAGGTCAACACTTTGTTGGCCTAATTCAGTGGTGATATGATGCAAATGATGCCGCCACTAACGAAAGTTGCAAGCATTGTTACTGCGACCGTGCGACGGCAGGCCCTGGAAGGACGCAGAAGAAGGAAACGCGGGAACAAGAGACGAATGAAAAGTGGCAAAATATTAAGAGGATAAGAATATTCCCAAGAGCCAAGAATAGTCCCAAAAGCCAGTGGAGGCTGATTCGGGCCGATTCTGCTTGTAGGTTAGTCAAAGTTTTTTGTTTATTGTCTTTCTTTCTTCTCTTTATTTTCCCGGTGCTTACAATGATCACGAGTCTTTCAGGACATCCTAGGACCTAGGACGGTAGGACCTAGGCCATGTTGCCCCAGGTGCGGATTGACAGTGCTACGTTCCTGCTTCATAGACTGGGTAGATTCTGGAATTAGCTTTCAATTGTAGCTAGTTGAAGTCGAAAACGCTTGATAAATCGACACCCTGGTGGCAATGCTTGGAGAAGATTACGCATTCTGGACTCGCATTCTTCATATTTATCAATATTTACCAACTTTTTTGGCGAATTTCTTGAGTAACCTCCCGTTTTTAACTTCGCTGCCTTCCTCGCCTCCACTTCCGTTTTTCCAATTCGGCGCGCGCGTCGACCCACCTGGTACCAAACGTACCACAAGGCGAGAAAACCACCAACCTGGCTTGATGCGGATGTTCATACTGTAGTGTAATTCACTGAATTTTCTAAATTTTCTAGATCTTTTTTTCTCATGTAAATCAATATTTGAATCTTCAAGTTCCCAAAATTCCATTCTAGTCCCTTATCTTTTCCTTCATCCACTCTGGGTTCAATGCTATTCTCTTTCTTTTCATCTCCTCCCCCGTCTTTCTCTGCTGCCAGCCGTGTCTCACATGGATCTTGTCAGGGCGGGCCAGCGCATGAACCACCGCACCCAACGCCCCAACCCAGCCATAAGCAAAACAGTCTTCAAATTAGGCATTCCCGCGGCGTCTCTTGTTTATTATTACAGTATTATTTTTTATTTTTTCTTCTTCTTTTTCGAGTGCTCTTGATTTTCAAACCAAAAAAGAAAGTCTCCCTTATATTTTCAGAATTCCTGTTGAAAATTTTCACTCCTTCTAATCTTACCTCAGCACGGTAAAGCACTGGCTTCCTGGCATTGAAATGATGGGGCCGCACCGGAACTGGCGAACTTTACTTTTTTAGCGCGCGAAAGAGGAAACGGCTTCAACAGGAACCGGCTAAAACGGAAGAAGTGAAAATAGATAGAGAGTATTTGAAGAAACGAACAGACAAAAAAAAAGACAAAAAAAAAGACAAAAAAAAAAGACAAAAAAAAGACAAAAAAAAGACGAAAAAACCCTTGAAACGGACAGACAGTTGCCAAATCATTTCTACCAATCCGCTAACACTTTTCTTGCCTGCCTCGTTGCCTCTTTCCCTCCCTTTCCTTTCCTCTTTCCCCTTTCTTTCCTTCTTTTCCTGTTCATCTCAAGTTCCGCTCTTAAAGTCGATTGCGTATCCTGCAGCCCAGGGCCCCAGCCCCCCGCGGACTCCGTTTCTTCACCTGTCAATCGTGGCGATCATAGCAAAAAAGGACATAAAATAGCAAAATAAAACTCAAACAAGAAAACTAAATCGAGCGCCGCTCAAAAGACAAGAACAAAAAAATAAAAAAAAAGGCCAACAATTACTGCCAAAGCCACCAGTCTTCACTGTGCACCTACATTCTTCCTCGCTTTCCACACCAGAAACCGGACCAAAAGACAGGGAAAAGCACTGAAATCCCCATCGAACAATATCACATCCGAATCAGGTAAATTCTTCTTTTACTTTACTTTTTTTCTTGACAGTGGAAGTATTTTTCCTGTTCCTGTTCCTGTTCCTGTTCCTGTTCCTTTTTTTTTTTTTTTCCTCTGCCGCCGGACTGGGGTCTCCTTTAGTTGGCGCATCACTTTTTGGGGTATCTCCATACCTCAATTTACTCCGGTTTACACACAACACTACCACCATTACCACTTTCACCACACTTCACCAACTTCCTCAGAACCAGGCGGCAATACAAAATTTTGAGTTTTTGTACCCCTCATTACCCTGGATTATTCGTTCTTCGAAAATCAGAAAATCGGAGATATAAACATTCGCACACTCAAGACGACTCAGCCCCTGAAAGTTAGCCTCTCGTTATTTCCCCTCAGACATCTGCCATTGCAACCCGGCCATGTCCGACTACCACAACCCGCTCTCGGTGATCATCCCGCATGAATTTACCAGCCATCAAGATTTTCCTACCGAGGTGGTGGCGCAGCGTTTCCAGGCGTACCGAGATATTATCAAGGATCTTGTTTCGTATCTTCGGCAGTACAGTTCCGTGCAAGAGGAGATCGTACGGCAGCAGGTGAGGCTTCAACAGGCGGTGGGCGCCCCGAGCCAGTCCATGGCCCCCGAAAAACACCTTCCACATGGCCATTCACACGGAGCTTCGCGAAATAGAGATAAATCCAATGCCATTAATGACGAAGATCTTTCCGCTATCAACGAGTTTTTCTTGCCTATCGGCAACGGGTCGATCCAGGATATCCCCACCATATTGACCAAGTTCCATCAGCAAAATATCCAGCTGGGTACCAAAACGTTGAAGGAAATCACACAAGTGATTATCCCAAAGCTTGAAGATTTACGCAAGGACTTGCTTATCAAGGTCAAGGAAATCAAAAACCTACAGAATGACTTCAAAAATACCTTGTCCAAGGAAATGGCCGAGACCAAGGCCTTGGTTGCTAGCTTTAACCAGTCGATCGACGCTGCCACACACTTTGATAAGTTGATTTCGGCCAACTCGCACCATCATGATCTGAATAGCGACGTGGACTCATCGAAAAAGGACCCTTTCTTGGTGAAGATCAAGTTGGAGCGCCAGCTCAAAAAACAGCTCTACGAGGAATCGTACCTCTACGAAGCCTACAAAAACCTACAGGTGTCGAGTGAAAAGCTAGAGTCCATTGTTGTGCTTGAGATCCAGAACCACATGGGCATGTTTTTAAACTTGGTGGAGACCGAAAGTTCATCTGTGCCCAACTTCCTCGTGCCCAGCTTCACTAATGGATTTCTTGCCAAGGAGCCAAATTTGGAATGGGATGCATTCGTCGAACGGAACTTACCCCGCTCGTCATCAATCTCGAATCATTTGACCTCGGGCATGTTCATTGATCTTTCTTTCCCCGCACGAAAAATCAGCGATCTTTCTATACCGCACTACGACTCCTTGCTTAATGTTGCCGTGAAGGAAGGTACATTGGAAAGAAGATCCAAGTTCCTCAAATCTTACTCAAGCGGATGGTATGTGCTAACATGCAGCTACCTTCATGAGTTTAAAACAGCGGATCGGAAAAAGGATCAAAACCCTGTCATGTCTTTATCATTAAACCATTGCCTGGTGAGTGAACATTCCAAGAACGATGGGAAACTGTCGGGAGCATACAAGTTTGTATTATACTCGAAGCTGCAAAATGGCTTGATCCACAGAGGCCACAACTGGTCTTTCAGATGCGACAACTACCAGACCATGATCGATTGGTATAACGACATCAAAACGTTGACGTCATTGGCCACTCCTTCCGCACGAGCCAAGGCCATGAACAAGAAGTTGATGGAAAATAACGCCGCAGGCAACAAATTGTCCAGAACTCCAAGTGGCGTGTCTGCCCACAGTGGCGTCAAATCTTTGCGTTCCGTAGGCTCCAGATTGCTCAACAGATCATCTCATGAGGCTGCTCGCTCACCCACGATTTCAAGAACGGTATCCCACCGCTCTAATGCTACAGCCGGGTTGAACAGGACCCAAACCAAACATAGGTCGCCAAAACTCTCCAATCTAATCAACAGCGACGGAACAGCGGTTGCATCTTTGGAGGACCATACTAAGGATTTGGAGTCAATGGACCACAATGGAAATGCGACGGTAAGAACCCTGGTATCTCTGGACAGAAATGCTCCAGCTTCTGTTCATGCCGCACAGCTCAAACCCCCAGATCGTATAGACATCCCGTCGCCAAGCATTCTCAGCAGAAATGAGGATCAAATGCCTCAAGCTTATCCCGCATCTCCTCAGCAAACGATTCCTCAAAACTACCAATATTACATCAACCAGGTGAATCTGAGGCCGCAGCAATTCTACGACCCTATTCTGCAGCAATTCTTCACCATCAATGCAATCCCTGCGCTGCAAGTGACCCAGATGGACCAAATACCCCAACAAAGTGTTCCAACAACGGCCTCACAAAGCGTAAGTGGGGTACAGCCACAGGCGGGAACACTGCCAATGCCGCAATACTTCCCGTCGTCTCCATTGCCCACCCAGGCACAGCATTTTACGCCAGGATCTCCGAATTTGCACCCAGTCCTTAGTCATTCTCCACCCACGTTACAACAAGGCCAATACTTCACCATGCCGAACGAGGGAATGAAGCAATTGAACCAACATATACCGCATTTCCCCAGCCACTTCAACGAGACAAGTGGCAATATGGCACCTTATCCTGTTTCTTTGGGAGGTGCCTTTGAAAGTGGGACAAAGAGCCCATCGGGGCTGGGGATGGAACGCAAACCAAGCATCGATGCGCGTGTGTCAAAGATGACCATCAACGACGAAGCAGAGAAGTGAAGGAATTAAGGAAAAATTAAAGAAGCCGCGATCATGGAATAGAAACCTTGATCCATGATCTAGCAATAGAATCCATGGATAGCTATTAACACCCGAGTTCTAGCAATTTAACACGCATCTAAGCAACACCACATCGATCTACATGCCGAACACCAACAAGTCTCTCAAAAATATATGTGGATTAATGTAGTTTATACAAAAGGATGACGTTTACACAACAACACCAGAGTTGGAAGCAATTCTTGGCCACAAGTCAGCACACTCCTTGGCGACTGGACCTGTGATGGCGGAACCCTTCATCTCACCCTTGGGGTTGACAATGACTCCAGCGTTGTCCTCAAAGTACAAGAAAGTACCATCCTTTCTTCTCCAAGGCTTGGATTGTCTGACAACAATGGCAGGCATCACCTTCTTTCTCAATTCAGGCTTACCCTTCTTAACGGTGGCCATGACCATGTCACCAGCAGAAGCAGCTGGCAATCTGTTCAATCTAGCACCGACACCCTTGACGGCGAGGATGTAAAGGTTTCTAGCACCAGAGTTGTCGCAGCAGTTGACGACGGCGCCGACTGGCAAACCCAACTGTTGAAGTTAGTATGAAGATTACGAGTGTTTCAGGCGTGTTTCGAGTGTGTTTCAGGTGGTCCAAGTGTTTTGGGTGTAGCTCCGTGGCCACAGACAGACATCCATTTGAGAATCTAGCGGCAACATGTGATGTCATACGGGCCGTTTTATGCTACTTCTCAACAGGTCAGTGTTCTTTTTTTGTAGCTTTTAAAAATGCCCACATATTACCACTGCGTCATGTGCGACCATAGTAGTGTAATACACCACGAAGCTATAACCATGGCTTTTCAATCCCACAGCAAAAGTACCATATCTTACCCGATTCACCCGCTTCTTGCGGGATTTCGTCTCACCTCTGCTTGAATGGTCCAAGGATTCCCAAATCAAATCAACAAAGCCATAAAAACATGCTTTTTCGTGGCTCTTGGATCTCTCAGTTGGCCTTTTCACCATTTTTGCTAGCAATGTACAACGTCATTTCCAAAAACACCTGGGACACATCAAAACGTGTATAGGTTCCCACGCCAATTCAAAAAAATAAAGCAATTATCACATACAGACATACGGAACTTGTTACCGGAAGCACCAGAACCAGACATGATGATATTCTATAGTTTGTAGTTGAAAGGTAGAAACCAGTGGGTCAGATGATATATTTTTTCGGCCCCATGCGCAGAGGCGCGGGCCCAGAGTGGGAAAAATTTTCCTCACTATGAGGGGAGTGCATACAGGCGGGTTAGGGTAAGAGACCTGGCAGCTGCGCGCGCACGTGACATGGATGGGCATGCGCTAAGCGCAATCGGGCGCTAAGATTGTATTAGAGACTACTGAAGTGTGGCCAAATTGGATATGTGTGATACGAATTAAGTGGAGTTAATTGTGAATTCTGTAAAAGTATATCTAGATACAGTCGTGAAAGCTTTTAATAAAAGTAAAGGTAGACAAGCAGGATCAGTGCAAGTTCTCCCGAACCATTGTAATAACGACGTAGACGGCTCAAACCGGCTAGCTTGTTTGTCTCGTGTGTGGCGGCACAGTTCAGGCGTGTGAACGTGATACGAGTTGGAAAAGTTCCGGACCATACAGAATGCAGTCGCCGTCGTTCTCCTCAAGCTTGCAATTTCTTTTCAACGCGTCTGCAGACATTATCACTTGTATTCAATTCAATTCCTAATTGCTGTTGCATTCGTATGTCATCGCCTATCCGAATGGATTAATAGCACGTACACGGATTTCCAGCTGAAACCAGCAGATCTTGAACCTGTTCTTTTCATGTGGTATTGACACGTCGCACGAGAGCACAGAGCACAACTGGGTCGGAAATGTCCTTGGTAGCATCATCAACCTGGCTCTTACAGATCTTTGTGGCGCCAGACCCAGGTCGTTTTTTGTTCAGGTCAGTAATATTCAGGATGTCCAGAAACTATCGAGAGTATCTTTATGCCATGTACTGCACTGGAAGCGATTGCAACGGCGTGTATAACCACCATGATCTCCTTATAGGGCATAATGCAACAAAAAAAGGGCACACAGAAGAGCCGAGACAAAAGAGCTCGAGCCCCAGCCTTATAACTTTATTTTCATTTCGCTGCCTCTTGTTGTCTCGACAAAACCGACATCTGTGTACTGTTGGAGAGGTCCCGGCGATCTTTCCGGCTGCAAAATACTCATGAAATGACAGCCAAAGAGCATAGTAATTAGCAAGCAAAATTTCTTACTATGTCTCGGTCATCTTGTCGTGAGTACCTGTCGGAATTCAAAACCCAGAAACCAGTCGAATCAGTTGCTCTTCCTGACACTGTGCTAGTTGTCATATGGAGCTATTTCCTTCAATAGCATAAACGAAAGATTGCCAGGCCAGGAATACCAAAACCAATTATCCAGTCCTGCGTTCATCTGATTTGAGCGCGTAGAAAACTGTCGCAAATAGTGAATTTGACCCGGAGGATGAGATGAGGCCCTAACATTGACTATAACCTTAAGCACTGGTCCTAATTGTTCACCACCTGGAGCGAGCCTGGGTTCCTTGTGAGCATATCAGGCAACGAGCCATTGGATAACCGGCGGCGGCCGAACTCCTCGCCACCCTGCCCGTAGTAATTTGCGTTCTCATCATCATCGAAATAAAACGCGTCTTCGGTGTTCGAGGAGTAGGATCGATCAGTATTTGAATTCTTGTGGGTGTGGCTGCCAATAGTGTTTGCTCTCTTGGCCCCAGCGGCAGCACCAATGAATGTGCCTGGGGGCACGGAGGCGAAGTCGCCTGCTTGGGCCCCCTTGCGGCCCACATCGAAGAAATCATCTTCCATGGTAGTTTTACGCTTTTGCCTTTGCCTGAAGACAAAGAAGAGAATAGCCGAAATGATGGCCACTCCTGCGAGCGACCCCACAACAGCGCCGGCAATGGCTCCACCAGAGACTCCTGAGGATTTTTTAGAACCACCAGTAGGGCTAGGGGAGCTTTGGCTTGAGCTTGAACCTGTAGCGGACAGCAGCTCGCCGACGGTTTTGGTCACTTCAACGACAGAATTGGCCGATCCATCGGTGGGTGAAGATGTGACTGTCGACACTATTGTGGTAAGCCCGCCGCTAGTCGAAGACGAGCGTGATGATGACAGCGACGACGTAGCGCCAACTGAACTGCTGGAAGGAGAATCTGTTGAAAACGAGGAACTCGAAGACGACGATTCTGTTGAGGAATTGTCCGTTGATGACGTGCTCCTCGAGGTTGAGGTTGAGGTTGAGGTTGAGGTTGAGGTCGAGGTCAGCGAGGATGACGAAGTGGATGAGGAGCTGGCCATAGTGGAGCCCTCAACGTCGCCGTTCACAAATACCTGAAGGTAGCCCTTGCCTCCGCAATTGATGGTGCCGTACCCCTGACAAGCAACGTTGCAGTTCGAGCTACTTCCGGCTAGTGACCCTAAAGGCACCGTCAGGCCACAAAAGCAAAAGCGCCCATCCATAACAGCAGATACTTTGGAGTTGCTGCATTGCTGCTGACAGTAAGACGGAGTCTGGTACAAATATGATCCCTGAGACTGGAGCAAAGAACTGATGTCACTTTCTGCGAAACATCCAGAATCCGACCACAGGGCGGCGTCAGCGGCTAACAGAAACACTGATAGTAGTAGTAGGAGCGAGGCGGGTTTGTGATTCATGGCTGTAAATGTGGAATTGATTATGAAAACGATCGGGGGACAAGTATGTTTGTCCTTGAAAGCAACAAAAAAAGAGAGAAAGACCAAAAGGAGCAAAAACGATAGGCGATCCGGGCGGCTAAAGCAACAAAAAAAAGGGATGGATGAAAGTGGGATCCGTTTTTCTTGGAAGGGGAAACGAGAGGATATCGTTGGGCGCGTGTTTGAGTGGGACGGCCGAATGAAAGAAAAGAACGAGGAGTTCGTTGAAACCAGAAGCCTTTGTTGAATCACGACTTCAAAAACAAGTCGAACGAAAATAAAAATAATAATAAAAAAAATAGATCAGGGCAAGCAACGCAGCCTGAAAAAAGTACAGGTACAGATGGCGGACGAAAAGTAGGCTCATGGGTGCGGGGCTGCGTAACGCAAAGTGGGCCACGGCATCAGCGCAGGCCACGCAGGGAGACTAGGAGAAGTGAAAGGGCAACAAAAAAGAGACAGAAACTTGGAAAAAGATGGATCTGACGAGCTCAAGTGAATCTTTTATGGGTGTTGTATGGGTTTAATGTTTTAATGTTTTAATATGAAGTGTTCGAAGAGGAAATACTGGGACATTCAGGGGGAGGCTGATCTTTTTTTTTTTTTTTTTTTCTTCGCTCTCCCCTGTCGGATCTGTGTTTTCACCTTGGAGCGCTGCGCCTGCTCTGCATAGATACGCGCGGGCACCGCACAAACAAACAACAGTCGCAGCGGAAAATGATAACAAGTGATGCAGGGCCGGGGTGTGTGCAGAACCTTCTGTGCATCATGGATGCTTGAACTGGATCACGCGTATTGGTTAAGCTGGTGCGTCCGCGGACAAAACGAATTCTGGCTGACAGTGTGAGAGAGAAAAGTGAAGTTATGTCGAAAAAAAAGGATGTTGAGAAAATTTTTTCCGAGTAACTGCACATTCGAGCAGTCACCTTTTAGTACAACCTTTCGTTTGCTCTTGGCGCCGCTTGCAGATGTGCATCTGTCTATAAGTGAATCGGGGCGTCGGCTCGCGTGATATATGCAGAACTGGGGCCGTATCTCAGTATTAGCCTGGCGTCACAGGAGCGGTCGTGAAATAAATAGCAATTTATGATG
This sequence comes from [Candida] golubevii, assembly GCA_030582695.1. Lineage (NCBI taxonomy): Eukaryota > Fungi > Ascomycota > Pichiomycetes > Serinales > Metschnikowiaceae > Metschnikowia > [Candida] golubevii. The sequence continues at coordinate 57,127 of JAJMGV010000062.1, forward strand.
AAGGGGTCTGATACTAAGAGGATCATGATTACTATTAGTGGTCTTCTAGTCATTCTAAGATTCTTCGTCTTTGTTAGCATTCAAATCATGCTGCTTCTCTTTAGGTTTTGAGTAGAGGCGCCCGAGGCACTAGTGCAGTCCAAGCTTTAATTGGAACTTTCCGGGTTGACCGGAACGGAATCGGGCCAGGCCTGATCTCAGGGGACATGGCCACATGGCCTGTCCTGAGCAAGTTAAACACATTGTGACGGCCACGGTGAAGCTCAACACCTGTAGAGCTAATCAAAGAAAGGCCACAGCTTGTAAGCATGTGCTTATTCCCGATCACGAAGGTGACGGCAATTCGTGATTCCCAGTATTGCTCTCTCATTATTCCGGTGGGAAGCCCATAGTGATCCGACGCCTTTAATCACGTAGAAGATTTCGTGTTGCAGATCATCAGTGGACATGATCCCGGGCGCGGGAGTACGCGGGTCAAAGTTAAACCTAGCGACGGACGCGGGCCAATGGCCCTGGCGAGACCCCAGCGAAAGCTCTGGCCCACGGAAACCGCGGCGCGCGAACCTGGTCGTCCACCGCTACACCCGTGCACCAGGTATATATAGCGCGATGCCTCGTGTTTTTCTTTCACGCCTTTTCTCACCAGCGGTTCCTTCTCTTTCGGTCTGGCTTATTGGAGCTTCTCCAACATTGGTCTTTCTTGAGAACTGGCGCGTGCTGCTAAGAAAAACCACCTGCCCTTTTTCGCTAACAACGATCTATACCCACCGATCGTAGTTTGATAGTAGTGGGGCTTACATGTTTATTCTCTTTGCTTTGGTCTGAGTGTGTGGCTGTTGCTCTTGCCGGTCTCCTGGTAGTCCAGATCATGTTCTCTTCCCATGAGTTTAGTTCCATCTTTGTTTTTGATTCTTTTGAAAATTCTCCTCGTGTTGGCTTCTTGATTTCTCCTTTAACTAAGATCTCGTGAGGGAAGTCATCACGAGCAAATGGGTACGCTTTGGTGGCCGCCCTTCCAGAAAATCGGGAAGATGCAACACAATCTAGATTACGAAAATTGGGAGGAGACGAAAAGGAAAAGGAAAAAATCCCGCAGAAGTCACCGTAGAAAGTGGAATTTCTTCGGCTTCTTCAACCCCGTTGCCAACCCCACGTTCTCGGACACCCACGTTCTCGGACACGCGCATAGTTTATAAGATTTTGCAAATATGTATATGACGGAGGTAATTCTAAACAATTGTGGCAAGTAGATTTACCGTTATCCGGTCTCCTTCAACTCAGATATCGCTAGCTCTGCAAGTTCTGGGTACGTGGTGTGTCTACCAACCTTGTGATTGACAGTTTTTGTTAAACATATAGGAATATAGAAGCTTCTGAGCCAAAAGAGGCCACAGAGGCCAAAACCTACCCCGCGTACGACAAATATATCAACAATAATGCTTTGGGATCCAGAAGCTTGTCAATGTTGATAGTGAGGTTTAACGAGAAGCTGAAAGTCTCTTTAACCGCGACCTTATTCTTCAATATATAGGGGCGAGAATGGGAGTGTCCCAAATTATGAATGTTTCTTACGAATTATTGACTGTTTTGCGTAAGTCGTGGTTTTCGACGTGTGTGTTATTATTGCAAATTAGTTAAAATTACAGTCGTCATGCTATTGATATTCCACATGTGGGTTTCGTCTACCAGGAACTCTTCATTGCTAAGACAATCAGTCTAGAGTTACAATAATTGTCTAGAAACCCAGGGAAAAGACATGCTAGTTCTCACTGTAATTGAAAGCAAGAATTTCCCTTTTTCCATCTCTTTTGCTTTTCACCGTTCCTAGATCAATCTCTAATAATTTCTATCCAGCCAATTCCTTGCTCAGCCTCACAGTACCTTCACCACGTATATTGAGTGCGCGCGCATGGAACCAAATGTATAACCTTCCAATCGAAGACACAATTGAACCCCACCGATTTCTTCCCAAACGCATCAAAAGGTTGGTAAAACTGCCTCTCTAATGACTCTTGCACTCGGAAACGTCGCCAGTATTCTTCAAAAATATGAAGAGGAGGCGTTGAGGTGTAGATCAGCGCGCACCGCAAACTCAAACCCTTTTCTTGAGCAACTCACTCTACAGAGAATTCACCATGACTTGCCGAGACTTCTACGCACAGTCAACGAGCATGCAAACAGCAGCTTGTATACGGTGCTAAAGGAGAGACTACAGCGGCTCTCGGAGGACGTCGACGAGGGATTTTTCGAGCTCAACGAGGCTACGAGCGTGTTTTTAAACCGATTTACCAAGAAATCACCAAGCCCCGTGGAAAGCGTCGACGAGGACGGAAATGCGGGCCGGGAAAAGGCCACAAATGACACTAGTGAAGACAATTACACGTCATTAAGGAAGCGTCTCTTGGCAGACGGCGCAGCAACTTTACTAGACAAACATGGTGAGAGCTCGGAAAAAATGAACGACTACCACGAGACGTTCCAGGAGGACTTGATCGGCGATTTGACCGAGTTGGCGTCTTCTTTGAAGACTTCTGCGAAAACGCTCTCTGCGAAAATCGTCGACGACGCCTCTTTGGTGTCGGAAACGAGCGAAAACATGATGAGAAGTCTGACGTTAATGCACACCGTGGGCACGAACCTCAACTCGTACTTATCGGAGAAAACAGGGGGCAAAATCACGATTTTCTTCATGATCAAGACCATGGCGTTTGTGTTTGTGTTGTTTTTCGTCATGGTGGTGATCGCCAAGATGCTCCCCAAAATGTGAGGTTGCTACAAGCTGATGGTTCGATTCATTAGGGGTTTCTATTGGTTGTTTCTGGGGTCATGTCAGAATGCTTAGCGCTTAGCACTTAGCGTTTATTGTCCTATTTACAGTCAGCAACAAAAGATCACCAGCAGACCTATCCCAAGTCGGCTCTATATTCATGGCCAGGGGATAAAGAAGTGTCGTTATTGAAGTGCACGGGATTTGTACTTGCAAACAGCCGAGAGGTATCAAGCGAGTCTGCCGCCAAGTGTTGCGACAGGTTTTGGAATTGCCGCGGAAGATTGCCGCAGCGGTCCTTGCCAAAGTTGATTTTCAACGTCTTATAGTCGTTCAAAGACTTGATTCCATCGATCGCCTTGATGGCGTTGGCGATGTTGACGAAATTGATGAAGGCGCAGTTCTTGGCCTCGAGGTAGTTGATTTGCTCGATCTCGCCAAATTTGGAGAAGTCGTCCCGCAATTTCTGCGCGTTGAAATACACGAAATCATTGATGTTGCCGATGTAGATGTTGCGCGAGGCTCCGTTCGATACCGCAAGCGACAAGGCATTCGATAAGGGCCCCGAGTGTTTTCCCCACCCCACCTTGATTCTTCGGTTGTGGATGGTCAAGCCATGCAATTGGCACATGGCGAAGAATTGCGCAGCGGCTATTGGATCGATAAACGTGATGAAACACACGTGTCTCTCTTTGAGGTAGCGGATGCTTTGCAAAAGCCCGCCTCTTACAACGTTGCAGATTTCCTCGACCGACGAATCCTGGTGCAAGTTCCCAAGGTACACCGTGCGGTTTCCAAGGTTGTTGGCGCCGCCCGCCTGAGTTGCTATCTTGGCGGCTGCAGCCGATTGTTGCACTAGCGCCGAGGAAATAAACTCCCGATCTGCAGCAGTCACCACATGCTCCATGCCCGGCGCAAGCCCCAAGTATTGTGCGGCGTTGTGTTGCTGGGTCTTTGTGATGAAGGCACAGCGGTCTTTTCCATAGAAGCACTTTTTATCCAAGTACTTCTTTTCCTGGGGCAAGTTCGCCACGCAGTACATGGCGCTTATAATGGATAAGAAGTGGATGAAAGCAATGCCTTTGTCGGGGATGATCTTGATGCAGTCAATGACACCATAATTGGATAAATCGGCACGCAACTCCTCCTCGGAGATGATTTCGCCCGTGGCCGGATTGTGCAAGTTGCCCAAGTACACGTTACGCGTGGCGCCGTCTTTTTGGATGGCTTCCTTGACTTGCGGGAGCATGGGGGAGTTTTTGCCCCACCCTACACGGACATCATGGCCCTTGATGTTGAGTTTTTTCAAGATGCAGTCCGAATGGAACAACAACGCCGATTGCAGGTCGACAAAGGAGATGAAGGCACAATTTTTCTGGGGCAAGATCTTGACGCTTTCCAAAATACCGCTGCGCACGTAATCCAACAATTCGTTGGGCTCGATATCGTTGGGGAGATTGCCTAAATACACTGTTCTCGACGGGGCCGATGGTTCTTGTGGGTGGTGGCTATGGTTCTGGTTATGGTTCTGGCTTTGCTGGTCTTGGCTTTGCATGTGCTGGCTTTGGTGATGTTGGCTTTGATGGTGCTGCTGATGATGTTGATTTTCTGGCTGCATTCGTTGTGGGCCTGCTCCCCCAAAAATGAAATCGGCGTTTTGCAGTGCCTGACCCAGCAGAATATACGGGTTTTGGGCAAATCTCAGCCTCGGCTCTTGGTAACCGGCCCATTGCTGCTGCTGAGGAGCCAGTTCAAGAGGCTGGTTATTTGCATATAGCCCATGGTTCATATGCTGAGAGATTTGCTCTTCCGGGAAGCCCGGATCATCCACAAGCGTGGCGGAATAGTCGCCGTGGGGCAAAAACCCCGGGCCCATATCATCGTGGTGCTTGACTTGCGCCTGGTTATAGTAGCTGAAGAGCGCATCTTTATTATTCTGGAAGTGGGTTTCTAAAAGATCGTGGGCCGGTTCGTTGGCGTAATATTGACGAAACACGCCGTCCACGGATTCCCGGTTTCCGCTCTCGTATGGATCGTAGTAAGACATAGTGTGCTAGAATGTAGATTAGCAAACAGATTGAAACGAAAAAAAAAAAAAAAATGGCTCCGATGCAATAAAAAATGTCCAATGTGATGACAAACGGCTTTGCTTATGCTCCACGGATAAATATATAGAAAGAAATAGACGCAAAATGACCCCACAATGCTGCGCCTGTGCTGTCGGCAGTTTTTCCGATTCCGTTAAGTGAAAATTGGATGGAAACAACTTCGGAGTTAAGCGAAGTGAGTGGAATGGAATCGAAGATGCACCTGATAATTTCTCTCGGCCGAATGAAATGGAAAAAAAGCCACCAGTTAGAAAATTAGCTTATACAATAACGAGCGTCGGTGAGACAGGCCCGAGCTGGTTCGAAGCTGTCAACGGGATTAAAGCGTGGGCCTTTGACGACTCACTGGGGTAAGAAATGAAACTGTCGAAAAAAAGTATTCCAGATTCTGGACGTGTCCGTACTTGACCGGATCGACTGGATTTTTTTTTCAGATCTTTGCGCGAGACTAAGTGCGTGCTGCAGTGCTGCAGTGACTGCAGAAATTGAACTCCACACAACTCGGATAGATCGCCACGGAAAAAAGAAAAAAGAAACAAAGGCTCGGTTCTCTCTCCCCACTCTTTGTCTTTTATCCCTCTTCGTCTGATATCCCTCTTCGTCTGTTATCCCTCTTCGTCTTTTTGTTCCTGATATGCTAAAAGGCCCCTGATTAATTGCCCCAATCACTCGGAATATTCCGTCTCGTTGCCCTCGTCGGAGCCTCCAATTTCAGACGCACTTTCGCCGCTGTCATTTCCCAGCACGTGACCTGCGGCATCAGACCCGCTATAATCCGTATTATCTGATGCAACGTCCATATCCGACTCCACTTCAGGTGTCTTTGTTCCAGAATTGTTAATTCCGTCTTTTCCGTCATCTGGAAAAAAGCCTTTCATACTCTCCGCCTCGGCCCCGGTATCTTCGTCCTTTAACTCCGGCGTCTGTTCTTCTTCTTTTACCATCATCAGACCCAGTGTTGCCCGATGCGTCGGCTCTTTTTTCACCCGCCCCTGTCTTTGCCCCTGCCTTTTCCCCTGTCTTTGCCTCCTTTGCCCCCTTTGCCTGCGTTCTCCGTACTTTCTGTCCTCGGCCCCAACAACAATGTCGTCCAATTTCAACATTTTTAAGTTCAGCTTCTGTCTTGTTTTGTAGTTTTCGTTCAACCACTCAAACGTTTCGGGCGCGTCTCCCTGGAGCTCGGTAATCTTCCTTTTCTTGCTCTGCAACACCTGAAAGAAGCGGTCCTCGATATCGTGCAAGATCATTTTGTAGTCACTTTCCATTTCCTCGAGGGCTCGATCTTTCTCCTTGAGAATAGCTTGACAATCGGTGAGCTGGTGGGTCTTTTCGAAAAACCCACTTTCAACGGTTTTTATCTGCTGGGAAAGATCCAGAATCCACGCGAGCAAGTCCATCTTTTTGCGGTCTTCTTTCAGCAGATCTGCTGCTTCCACATGCGAGAAGTTTAAGCATCCATATTCCACCGGAAGCAGCCCATCTGATCTCACGGAAAGTTGGAATTCCGGCAGCTCGCTCGCCAAGTCGTCTCCAACCAATTCTCCCGTGGCAGAATCGTATTCTTCCAGCGAAGTAAGGCGCCCAGTCAAAATGACATTTTCATATCCCGCTGGCGGAACTTTTTCCTGCAAAAGCGTCCGTTCAAATAAATACGATACAATGGCCTGCCAATTCTCGTCGCTAAGGTCCATTTTGACCTTGCATCTTTTCAATTTTGACGCCGACATACGCGCTTCAAACATTCCTTCTTCACACGCAGCAAACATGCGTATACTCCCAGATTCCTCTTCAGAAAAGAGCTTCAACTGGGCCAAAGCTGTTTTGATTTTCCGCCCCGAGCCCCTTTTCATCACGTCCATCGGGATCGACTCGACGATTCCAAGCGGGCGCTGCATTGCATAGTTATGATGATTCAAGGTGGAAAATGAAGAGCGTAAATGTGGAGAAGACGCGAGTCGCGATTGCGAAACCTCTTGATTGATAATAGGCTGGGGCCTGGGCTTCGTGGTGCGGTAATTCACGAGAAGACAATAAACAAGGGGAAGTTGAAAGAATGTTCATGTCAGCAGCAATGATTGTTGTCAGGTGGAAAGAATTGTGGTAATGACTCAATGGCTTGGGAGTTTTTCTCTTTGTTCGATTTGTTCGATTTGTTCTTTTTTTCTTCTTTTTCTTCTTTTTCTTCTTTTTCCTGTCATAATTCTCCATGGTGTAGACTTTACCGTTCCTCATCTGAGTAAAACATCGTCAGTACTCAATTGCAGCCGTGGATGCAAATTGATGGGATAAGTGACTTGAAATCTGTTTTTGAAGTGCGTAGTGTTTATGTGATGGTGTTTATGTGATGGTGTTTATGTGATGGTGTTTATGGGGTGATTTGGGGAAACTGAGATCAGAAGCGTTCTCAGATTTCGTTTCTTCTGTCCGACTCTGGTTCTGCCGGGGAAAACGCTTCTAGATCCGATCGATTGCCTCTTCTGTTTAGCTCTTCCAGAGCGGCAATTGCATTATCTTTCGTTAAGAAGACATCTAGTGCGCCCGACGTGTTTCACAAGCATTACAGTGGTTCAAAAGCCCCACTGTGTGCTAAATATCTTTCTTCATTTTCGTTAACTTCGTCTTCTTCTTCTCTCTTTTTTTCTTCTTCTTTTTTTCTCCTTCTCCTTCCCCTTCCTCCTTTCTCCCTTCAGTAGAACGGACACCAGCCACAGTAAATCACCGCCAAATTCAGCTCGCTCGACGCCTCTCGAATAAGTTCACGAACAACTGCCTCCACACTTAAACCGCCGGCTGCTAGCTTGTCTGATACACCCAAAATGGCTTTTCCCGCAGCCGATCCGTCCAGTTTTGCCTCCAAGTTGAGCACTTCCGTGGAACCTTCCTGAATCTTGCGTTTTTTGATGGGCGAGATCGACCACGAGTACAACGGATCCCACCGCAACACGTCCAAAATCGCCAAAATGTGCTCTTTACTTGCCTGGAGCACTCGGAAGGTATGTTCGCTAACTTTCGTGAACGAACCTGCAGTGCCCATGTAACCAAATCCATCAACAATGTCGCGGGTCAAACGAAAGGGCACTGTTTCAGGAACCTTTAGTCTTTTTCCCTGGTCAAACGCCACACCAAGGTCAATATGGATCGGCTCGCCGGTGTATTCATCCAACAAAATGTTGTTGCAGTGGCGATCTCCGAGTCCTAGAATATGGCCCACCATTGAAGACGTGGCCACGCCTCGGATGTAGATTTGCCTGCTTTTAAACCAGTCGTCCGGGGTCACGAAATTCCGGAGAAAATAGTGTCTCAACACGGGCTTGATTTTCTGTTCAATGCTTCTGTAAACCCGTAGCCGTTCCTTGAAGTCTTTTGCCTGGCTAGACTTCATCAACTCGCGGGCCTTGTCGAGCTTCATCGAGTCCATTGCCAGGTGATAGGGCTGAATCACCTCGAACAAAGCTTTCGAGTCAGGCACAAACTCAATCACCCCGGCTTTGGGGCCCAACGGCACTGCGCTGTATGTTCTCACACGCAACTTTCGCTTTCTTGTTTCCTTGTCCTCCAAGAAGATCTTGTTCACCTTATCAAAAACCTGCTCCATGATTGCGTCCTGTCTCAAGTCGTCAGTGCCATGCTTCAAGAGCATTTTGTGCTTTTCTCCGTTTGATAGTAAGAATGTCACCACTTTGGGCAAGCTGATTCCCGACGAAGCAATCGATACTTTTGGGTCCATGGTTTCCATGATAGGCACGTTTTTGTATCCCGATGTGCTGACGGGAATGCGGAGTGTCGGAGGCGGAATTGCCGGGAGCTCGTTGAGCCAGAATGTGCCGACTTTAAGCTTATCCAAATGCAACGTCTTTCCCTTGGTGCTCTTCACCTCTGCTAGCGAAGCACTTTCTGTACAAATCTTCTCAACAGGAAGAAGATACTTAGACGCGTACGATGAACTGGACCCATTCAACTTGTTTCGGATGTGGCTAGCGGCAACCACACGCGAAAGCATAGACGTGTTTGCAGATTCCCGGGCCAACCGTTCATGGAACAACAAAGAGGTAAGATAGTACAAGGAGTGAAACGGATGGTCGTGACACACTTTGAAAAGCAACCTCTGGACCGATTCCTGGAAGCTTGAGGACTCTTTGGAAACTCGAGACAAGATCTGCGAGCACCACGCAAGAGGTTTGACTGACGAGAGTTGGCTCAACTCGCTTTTGATCGAGGCCTGGAGGGTTTCGTCGCCAGAAAGTTCCAAAAAAAGCGAAAAGAACTTATCCAACACCTCTTCGCTCGGCTCGCCCATGAGAAGAGCGTTCAAGTAGAATTTGGCGGAGTTGTGTGCAAACGTCAACCTCAATTCCTTCAATGTGGACAATTCGGAGCTTTCGGCCTTGATCAGACTCTTGAGATCATCATAATAGTACCGCGCTGCGTTCCTCTCTGACGCCAGAGCTTCACTTCGGCCATAGTGGCTTTTGAGTTCCTGCACTTCCTCTTTCTTTGCTCTCACCCTGGTCTCTAGCTGCAAAAGCTGATCCTTGAGCACCAGGGATTTGAATTGCAGCTCACAAAAGCGTGCCAAAAGCCGGTAAACTTCGGCTCTTTGACGCAAGTCTTCCACCAATGCGATATCAGCAATCATCGGTTTCACCACCCGTTCCAAAATACTCAGCCCACGATCCAGACAGGATTCTGCAAGCCACACTGCCAACTGTGCATTCACCGTCACTTTACTGAGATGAAGAGCAGGGATAGTTAGCGAGATATCTCCTTGACCGGCCAACTTTTGTAGCAACGCCACAGAGAGATCCATTTTCCCTTCCGCCCATAGGGTGTGAGCTGTTTGAAACAAAGAGACTCTTTGCAAGTTTTCTCGTAGGTCTGGATTGATTATCTCTTTCTCCACAGTCTTTTCAAGAAGTATGGACGACGTCACTGTTTTCTGTAGCATTCCATTCTGACGAAGAAGATTATTGTACCGCACAAGCTCACTCATTTCACCTTGCCGACAAAGATTCTCAAGCTCAGAAGAGGCTGGTTTTGATGAGATTCTCGATCCGCAAAAGGAAAAAGCGAGTCTGCGGGCCCAAAGAATATCCTCGAAAGTTTCCACACCTGCGCCACTGAACCATGTAGTTTTCAGGGCAAAGCGGGAGATTTCCACATCGAATTCTTCTCTCAGAGAGCTAAATATTGTGCTCGCACTCTTTATCAAGGCAAGGCCCTGGAGACCATCTTCAACAAATGTGAAGGCCTCTCTTGGAGACAAGCCAGATTTCGATGCATTGCTTAGACCAGAAAAAAGGTTCATCATTGCACATTTGTACGGGGTTTTCTCATTGATTTGAAGACCCCGTACTTTCTTGAAAAAAGAGTATGTGACATCGTGACGAGCGCTCGAAGTATCGTCCATTGGCAGGTCCCATTGGCCCAATTTCCACGACCATTGCGATAAAGAAACCGTCTCGAAATGTTGGTTGAGTCCATTCGATGCCCCGAGATAACCCTCTTCCAGTAACGACGTGATTAAGTCCTTCGGCAGAGGCGACTTGTTCAAGATGAACTCGGCATCGAAAGCCCCGCTGCTATATCTTAGTTTCTCTGCGGATGTGGCGAACTGATGTCTTGAACTTAACGAGCTTTGTTCTGCGGCATCTCCAGGAATCCCCCTGATCAGATCCTCGTCATTAAGCGAAGCATACAAAGCGGCCAATGGTGCCAGATATTCCGCCCAGTTGATACTTTCGATCTTACCAGAAATGGATTCTTCAAAGAACAAAAGCGCTGTTTTGGACAAATGGCTTTTTCCCAAGATTTGGAAGAGATGCTCATGGTTCAAAGCACTGTACAAGTGTGTGAAAGTGTCGATGTTTTGCATGGCGGCGATGCGTACACAGATGGCAACATCTCCCATCAACTTGATGGTTTCTTGACAATATGGAACCTTGAAATTTTTCCAGTACTCATCAAAAAGTGTCACGATATTTGCACCCGCTTTGGAACCCACATTGAACACGTAAAAACAGACGAAATTGGGAATAGCATGTCTTGCTATAGCAGGCATTTTCCGAACACAAGAGGCAAATACCGTTTCTAGGCCTGACGATTTGAGCACCTCGTGGATCAAAGCCAACAAAAACTCGCAGGTCCAGTCTTCGAAAGAAAGCCCCAGAATCACACTCCCGAAATCTTGAATAAACGAATCAAGACACAGATGTGAAACGAGGCCATTAAATCCGTTAGAGTTTAAAAGAACAAATGAATGGAGATCCAACGGAGTAATGTACGATTTGAACTCGTCATAGATGGTATCAAAAGCGATGAATTTAGCAACATCGCGTCTTTTGGTCTCGAACATGTGGATCATTGTTCCCAACGCACTTTCCAAAAAAGCTTTCTCTTCGTACGTCCCATCTCCAAGCCTTCGTACGAGATAATCCATAAAAGGAGTAAGCGAATGGCATGCGGTGACGATGTTGTTTTTATGAAACCCACAATATTCTTCACCCAGCATTATATCTTCGAGTGACTCATTTGCCACACCCGATAGATAGAATTCAGCCAAGTACTCGGAAATCCAGAGCCTGAAATCTCCATCGATTTCAACATCACACAGATGTTTGAGGAAGAACTCAGCCATCTTCTTCGATGACGAATGTCGCGAAGCCATGTCAATATGTTTCAGAAGCAACGACACGACCACAAGAATTTCACTTGCACTTCGTGAGATCAAAAATGAGTTATCGTTGGTTTCGAAGAACCCTTCCAAGTCATTTATACTAATCTCAGCATCCCCATGCCCGATTATTTTGAGAGCAGACCTCATGACCACTGCAGTTTGACCAAAATATACTCTTCCCTGCTCGATGAGATTATCAATGCTTTCACAAAGGCCCTGTAAGAGTTGTCTCAGTTGATCATCAGCTGAAATTATAGTCGCTAGAGTAGAAAAAATCATTGGCATTAATCTCTCCATCGGGGCTTCAAGACAAGCTTGGAATTCAACCAGGTTCAAGACTGATATTGTTTCTTTCACCACCCCCACTTTGATTGTGGAGAGGCAAATTTCAATAACCAACTCAATGAGCTTAAAATCCGACACGTCCATTTTGCTTATAGATAAAACAAATTGCAACCTTCTCAACACCAATTTCGGTGTTTGTTTCTCAAGCCCAAGTTGCCTCACAAGAAAATAAACAGTTTCCAAACACCAGAAGTCTGTGCTTTTTCCTGCCCAGAAAGATTTGAGCAATGTCGATATAAGTTCCACACTAGAGTGAGGGTCAATAGAAACTTCGGTGAAGCATTTAAGAATCTCTGAAGATGCAAGGAATCCTTCACGGTTCACCTGGCCCACTGCAACCTTCAAAGAAGATTCGCTTTTAACGTCAGTGAACTGAACCACCTCCCATATTATCAAAGAGAGAAGTTCCAGAACTTGCTCGTGATAATCTGAGGCAAAAAGGTCTTTCAAAAGTGCAAACACTTCATTTCGATACCCATTGGATGAGTACGCCACTGCTATAATAGTAGGGATGCAATCTTTGGTCAAATTCAAAACACTTGTGGACGTGACTTCAGCGATTGTTTTCGAGAAAGATTCCTTACTTGCTTTTTGAACGTTTGTACTTTTCGTGGCACACATAACGGCCATCAAATACTTCGAATTGTCTAGGATGAAATCATTTGTCGTGAGGTATCCGAAAACTTGATAAGGAAATGAAGACAAGTTAAGTCCGTCAGTCCACCATTTCTTGATAAGATCCAACCTAAATCGTTGGAAGTAGCTAATGGATGAGTCAAAACCTTGTTGTTCTGCTCGGATTTCGATGCCCTTCTCCAGGTACATTCGGAAAAAATCAAACTTTGTGAGCTTCATCAAAGAGGCAAGTACTAGAAGATCTAACTGGAGATTAACGGACACGTTGTTAAGAAACAAACAGAAGGCAGCACTAGACTCGACAGAAGATTGCGGGGTTCCAAAGGTCTCGATAAACTTGTCAAGATAAAGGGTTTGGGCTGACGCATCCAACTTCGAGATATATTCGTGAAGCACTTCAGAGACGATGAACTTGGATTTGTTCGAAAGCTGTGGCATGCATTCCAAGAAACCTGCCATGATTTCCAGATTGGGAATACTGCGTCCATCATTGTACTTGGTGAAGTCTAGTAGCATGTTCCACACTTGAGTGTTTGATGCTTCACTAAGAAAGACTTGTTTCTCCATACATTGCAAATAGTAGGAGATAAGATCAAAGCAATCCTTCCGCACATCTTCTGAAAAAACAGTGTACATGACTGGGAACAAGCACTGAAGCATGCGGCAAGATATACTTGTCGTTATGTCCAGTCTGTCGAAATCTTGTACAGACAACAACTTCTCTCCAATAACACGTATAATCCCTTCGGTCACCACCAAGTTAGACTTGTAAGTTTCGAGTAGTCCAGAGTCCAAATAGAATGATAAACATTTGAGAACACACTGGCCGTCGAGAGTGTTCAAGTATTGTATGCACTTATCTGGAGATCTTGCTTCGTACTTTGAAACGACCTTGAAGTAAGTATACTGGTTCTCATAATTCTCAGCTCGTGCTTCATACTGACGGGACGAGTTTTGGCTTTCATCGGCTGAAAACTCCGCCTCGAGATCTGTAGGCAGATCTATTGTAAGCGTAGGTTTACCCCGCGAGAAGTTGAAATGGTAGTCCAAAATCTCAAAAGGAAACGCCACATCTTGTAAGATATCAGTGGGAGGACAGAAAAGCAAGAGGATGGATGCCACTTCCAGGGCGTGATCTTTCAGGCGAATCTTCGGTGTGAATGACAGGATGATGTTCCTTGCAGTATCTTCAAATTTTAGAGCGTGTTCTGGAAGAGCATGCTTGATCAAGCCAGCTAATTTCACCAACATCATCGCCCATGGCATTTCCCGCTTTTCGTTTTCCTCTGTTGAACGAAATTGTTGTTCCTTGGAAACGCTGTTCACAATTAAATCAATCGCAGGCCCAGCATGTTCGAATTGAACGCTGGCATGACTTGATCTAGTTCGTGACAGATTATGATCATTTTCCAAGGCTATGAAATTTTGTAGTGTTTCTCCTCTTTTCATAGCACTGAAGTGCCGATTCGTGGAAATGGAAACCGCCTTGGGTGGAAAATGGGAGTTTTTGCCTCCACTTAAAAGAAGAAGAATCAGCAGCATCGTATAAGATATCTGGATCATTTGGTCGGGCGAACATTCGTCCTGTTTCGGGTCCCACTTATCATTAGCCCACTTGGCGATATCGGCCGCTAAACGTAATCGTCTTTTAGATCCCAATTCAAAGAGAACTCGTGCAAGGGCATGCCAAAAATCAGTTGCGTAGACATTAAGGGAATATGGGCCTAGGATATCCGAAAGTTCAGCGACGTTTTCTAGCTGGTTCATCACTGTGCTTTCCGCAAACGATCGTAGGGTGGCAGATGACTGTAATGCAATCACCAGGCTGAAAACAGAGCACGCCAAAGAACACACCAGACATTCCTTGATGAGATCAAGCAGCAACTTGGCCAACTGATGTGTACGCCTTTGAAAATACGCGTTGACGAGGTCTGTATCTGAAGAAGAGTGGAATAAAAATGCACGGCAGAAAAGAAGCGCCCAAAAGGAAAGTCTTCGATCGGTAACCAACTTCACAGAATTTGAGAACACCAATACTGAGTCTGAATGCGGTCCACGTACATCCACGGCAACATCAAGAACAGTTGATTCATCGAAATTGAAGGAGTTCTCAGTCTCAGATCCAAAGCTGGTGTTTATTTCGTCGTTTGACTTGAGACACCCTTCAAGCTCAAGGGAGAACGTGAGAAGCTGAAGACCACATCTCTGCATTTTCGGGTCATCGCACGTGATTAAAGAATTGTAAAACTGCATCGGGCTCTTGTACGCTTCCAAGCTCATGTGTCTAGCGTGGAGCTTTTGGCGTTTGAAGGAACTGGTCGAGAAAGACCTAGTCGAAAAAGACTTGGTGGAGTTTTCTGTACTCTGGGGATTCGCTATACTCGGTTTCGACCAGTCGGGATAGCCACAGACACGGTAGTACGTGGAAATGAGCCGTGAGATGCCAGAAACAAGGAGCCACAGCAAGCAGTTTTTGCGTGGGGCCAAGTAGATTTGGGGCAAGTGGTACCAGTCCAGGATTTTCCCCAAATCGTGAAGACCGACGTCTTCTGTGTGCAAGGTGTGGGCCACAGAAGCAAGCCTCTGCAATAGGCTGTAAACGAGCTTTTCCACGTTGTAAAGCGTGACTCCTGAATCCACTTCAAGACGAGAATCTTCAGGGGTCATGTCATCGGTCATGTCATCCATTGGGACCGTTCCAAGTCGAGGCACTTGGGCCAAAGAGAGGTATCTATGGGTAGCGTCGCTGTTCAAAAAGAAAAGCATCTGTTCCAGAAGTGAGTCCACGGAAGTAGCAGCGAATTGGAGCGATACACTAAGTGCTGCTTGAATGAGGTGATGTAGAAACGTCGCGTCTTCTGTAGAAAGCATAACAAGCAATTTGTTGATGATCTTGAAAGCTGTCACAAGCACGGGCGTCTCACGCTTGTTGAAGCGCGCTAGCGTCCTTTTGAGAAGACGTAGAAGCGGAAAATAGGTGGTTTCTCGTACAAGAAGACTGATATCACTCGCCAGCGAGCCGCCGGCCAAGTTGTAGAGTGCAGAGTACAAGCCGCTGACGAGGTTTTCGCCGATTCCATGCGAGTTGTCTGTTTCAAGCTCGTGTGTTATCGCCTGCAAGAGAAAATTGTAGGCCTTCATCCAAGTTTCGCCTGGAAGATGCGTGAACACAAAAGACGTCTCAAATAAAGCGCCTAGCGTCGTGGCAAAACTTCCACAGCACGGAGTGAACGCCAGTGTTGACGCTGGCTCGTAGTAAAGCGTCAAAATACTATTGATCAACGAAAGACACGTCTTCAAACGAGGACGTGCCTTCAGCGAGGCCGGTTTTTGCAACAGTTCCTGAACCAAATCCCTTAGAAACGCCGAAGCGGTGGCAGCACGCACCGTGGTCTGGCCTATGCCCGGCCTCAGACCGCCATTTTGCTTTGCAAAAGCTTCCCTCTCGGCCTCAATGGCCTTGATTAAAGCGGCTACAAGCGATGCCAACTGGACCAGAGAAAGACGTAGTTTTGACACGTGAAAGCCGTCCAAAAGCTGGAGCGCATCGTTCCGCAGCTTCACCTTTGGAGAACCGAGCGCCTCGACGATCCTAGAGAGGTCGAACGACGACATGGGGCCATGAAAAGTGTGGGCCTTGATTAAATTGGTGCTGATTAGAGGTTTGGATGGAGTTAGGGCCAGACGCGCACCGGAGCTTTGGGGCGGGGGGCTGGGCTGGGCTGGGGCTAGGGCCGAATGTGCGAAATTGGCTCCTGGGTGTTTTTCAGATGGTGCTGAAAACAGGCACAGAGGAGGTATTGGATAATTGGAAGGTGGTTTTCATGGTCAGAGAAGTGCGTGTTTTGAATGACGGTATCCAAAACTTTGAAAAAAGCATGGTTTATTCAAATGTTTGGGTGTTAGTATTGGAGCCATCTGATGGTTCAGCAACTTCAGCCAGTGCGGCCGCAGGAACGAAGAGGGAAAGAGGCCCCAAGACACGGACGACGATTGCTGTTGGTTCGAGGTTCAACACTTTTCTGTTCTTTCGTCTCGTTTGTCCTTTTTAGTCTTTTTGGTCTTTTTGGTCTTTTTGGTCTTTTTAGTCTTTTTGGTCTTTTTAGTCTTTTTGGTCTTTTTAGTCTTTTTTTCTCTTCTTTGCCTCTCATTCTTTTCGGTTCATTTCTTTTCTTTTCTCGCTCTCTTCTTCCTTTTTATATTCTCTGTGCCCTAAATCATCTAAAGAGCCAGTAAACAGGCGGACCTCAAGGGCTTCAATGGGGCGCAAGGCAGCCTGATTATAAATGTTCTCCTTGATACACTACATGGAACAGTTACGCAGTTGGACTCTGCTTGGTCCGTAACTTGTAACAAGATCTGTAAATCTGGAAATCTTATCCATTAAAGCCTGAGACGGGTAAAATTGGATTAGTATAGTTCCTGGGGCAAACTGGATAAAGCCACGCCTGACCACTTCTAGAAAGGTCGCACAGTACCTTTTCAGTGTGGATCTGGACCTAGTCACTGGTAAATTATCATCTACTTCCTAAACTGTTTTTGGCTTTCGATATCATTCGGTAACGACCATTGTTTGAAAAGCCGATATACGTCAGTTTTCGTTCACCACTAGTTTGAGATTATCCTTTATAAGCGTCATGGGAGAAGTGTGAACTTGCGCCTCTTCAGCTCACCTGTGAAAGACGACTAGGGTCAAGCAAAACAAAACAAAACAAAACAAAACAAAACAAAACAAAACAAAACAAAACAAAACATAAAACTAAGGAACAGCAGAATTTGAGTAAAATAAAAAAGCTCTTGTAATGCTTGGGATATTTGGCCAATTCATCACTATGATCGAAATTAGGCACGCGGCACTAGCACCAGCAGCAAGTTTGACAGAATGGCTGCGAAATCTGGAACCTTTTTTTTTTCGTGCTTGAGAAAAAGAGCCGTGGGACGCGAAGGCCTACACGGTGAAAATCAGACAAAAATATGTAAAAATCCACGTTTTATTCTCTTTTTTTCGTTCAGTTTCCTTTTCTTCCTTTCTTTGTTCTTTTCTCCTTATTTGTCTCTTGAACAGGAATGGTTCCATTCACTCTATCTTAGCCTGTTTTGTTCGGAATCTTCTTACTTTGAACTGTGAACATTTTTTTTCATTACATTTAGACGGAAGCACCTGCACAACTATGCCGAGCGAACCTTCTTCTTCTTTTTTCATATCGTGTTTTCTTATTTCTCCCTTTTTCTCCTTTTCCCTGCCTTTTCTTCTTTTTTCTTCTCCTTCTCCTTCTCTCTTCTCTTTCAAGTCCAGTCTCACACCTCTCACGGTTCGCACCATTGCCAGCACCTAAAGAGGCAAGTAGCTGAGGCTCGCTCTGCCTCGCTTTGCCTCGCTTTGCCTCGCTTGCAACCTTGCAAACTGACAAGAAGCAAAAGTGAAACAAGACAATATATAAATAATTGACTTGATTCTCCAAGGGCCCAAAACTCCGCTTTTCCATATCCCGCACTTCACGTAATTTTTAGATGGAACGGTCTCTTGAGTTACCCGTGACTTTCTTCAGTGCGGAGGCAGCAGCCAAATATTACTGCGGGCTCTGCAGCTTCCACCGAAAATGGCACCACATCATTGACTACAATTTAGTGGTTGGTGTGATTTCGCCTTGCATGCTTCTCTTCAACGCCTGTTTAATATCACAAGCTTTGCTCTTTCGCCCGAACCTGGACCCGTGCCTGAATGTGACCCATCGTCACGTGCGCCACACACTTTGCATTCGGTTGGGGTATACGTTATTAGCGGTGTCGCTTTTGGTGACGCTCATTATGGGAGCGCTAGCCTTGGGATATCTTTGGTGAAGGTGAACATCATGAAAAAAAAAAAAAAAAAAAAACAGAAAGAAGGTTTTTAAAAAAGGACGAGGATGGGAGCAAATAAGGAAAGTGGCATAACCACAAGCACTTTGAAAAGGGAAGTTCAGGGGCAGTGATTCAACCTACATCCGCGGTACAACTGCAACGGCTGAAAATACGAAAATACGAAGATAATGTGGGTGGGATTAGTGGAAACCGGTGAAAAGTGAAAAAAACCGCTAAGGCCTGGAATTTGGCGGGAAGAAATAAACAGAGATACCGCTCACCCGGGGCAAAATTCTCAACATTACTCCACTCAGTCGTTACTTTAGCAGCCACCAGTGCTTACAGTAGTTACTTTACTCTTTCGTATTGCACGAGAGCGGCCAAGGATATCCTCAACTTTGTTGCGGGTAATTAGTAATTGGAAATTACTATAGTAATATAGTCATTACTACTGGTGGTGATTACTACCAAATAGTTACTAATTATATCGCGATCTATAGTATTTTTTTTTTTTCTTTAGACATGTATTGGTACTGTATATAGGCACACAATCGCGAGACATATGTGTCTGGGAAGGGCATTGCCCCCAAAACCCAGGCATCGTGGGGGTTTGTGGTATTAGTGCGACTAGGGGCCTATCAGCTTCCTAGCCTGGCTCAAGGATGGTTCAGTTGGTTTTGTAGTGGATAGTTCTGTGGAGATTGATTTTGACTTAAAACTTCCCATAGCTGGCTTCATAATATTTCACTTTCCTTTCTATCATGCTGGTGCAAAGCACCGGTAACGTTAGCGTTGCGTCGGAGCCATTTTGGCCACTTGCCTCTGCCTCCATTCGTCGTCGCATCTGAAGGAATTGACTGAGATAGAAAAGGAATTTGTCAACTTTGGGAGAGGCTGGGTTGATAGTCCCCACTACGACACTGATTCTTGGTCGGTATTGGAGACCGCTCGCCCGCCAGATGGTTGTTGAGACACCACAAGCGAAATAAATGTTTTTTTTCCCGAATAATTATACTAGTAATTTCCCATTGTATGCAGGCTATAATGAAATTTCGGGATCTGCTTATTTTTTTGCTTGCCAAAGAATGCCGAAATGTGATAATTTGCCTTAAACGATTCGAGACTCAGGTTCGCAGTATTTTAAAAGAGCCAATTTCAACATAAAACAGTTGCGCTCTGGTGGTGAACCCCCGTTGAAAACGCGATAGTCGCGACGAAAATGCGCCCTCGAAAGTTGCAAGCTGAAATATGGCGACACAGTTGAAGAAGACACCGAGAATGAAAGACAACCCGCAATAAACAGTGGGAAAGTGGGTGGGGTAGATCCATGCGTCGGAGATGCGATATTAATCATTTGGCTGACGAATTATCAGTTTATCTTGCTGGAGATATATTGGATGATACGCATTCGATCGAAGAGTTTTACAATCCTCGAGAAACTAGCTTTCCTATACTCAGTCTCATGGCGAAGGACTTTTTGGCGACCCATCACAATTAAGATTTTGGCAATTCTCAGGCTTCGAGACCTTATTTCTGAGGAGGCGGTGGAGTTATTTGACGAGGGGAACACTTTTGATGATCGCGAAACACCACAAGAGGTACCTAGATATGAAGCGCAACCATACATCCCCTTGGATACTGAGGAACAAGGCATGGATGATGAACTTACTTACGTATACAGTACAACACCCCCTCGTCGCTCGCTTTTTGCGAAATTAATTATAAGCTCGATTTTAAATCAATTTTTCTTAACACACAGAACTAAAATTAAATATAAAACCACTAGTCTTTTTTCGTACACGTTTCAATTCTATGGCCTGGCAATCTGCATTTTCCACAAAGCCTTTTCAGCTTTTTACGTACCGGTGAGCCATTGTTCACAATTTCGTCTAAATTGTTGAGATTGAATTCTAACGCTTCTGTAG